>JAHZMW010004152.1:0-27129 GCA_027743745.1 Alloscopus bannaensis | reverse complement strand
CGATTATTTTAGTAAATAAACTCGGAATTTTCCCTTTTCTACGTCAAATTTAGCAAATATTTTTAAAGGCATTTAAAAGCATAATTTCACTTTTAAAAAGCATTTAAAAGCATAATTTGATTTTTAAAAAGCATCCAAAATTTTTAAAATAAAGCATCCGTTGAACGGCCCTAATCGTGTTCTATTGGCTGTATTCGTTTTCTCAACTGTGACCATGTTTTGTTTGATCAGTTGTCTATCCTTCGCCTTTGTCTATAATTGACTTGATAATTCTCCTTCACAATACCTGGCTTTAAAAAGTTTTACGCAAACAGGATTAGGAGTCAACAATGCAGTGAATGAAAGTTGCCACAAAGATCAAGTGCTCATGAGAAACGCGATGATCTGACGCTCCATAAATTGTATAGTTTATTGTGTATCTACTCTTGAGGTCATCCCAACATTTGAATCCAGTTCAACCATGTCACGTTTACACACACAGCAATCAACTGCCCGATCTTGAAACAAAAGCGTAACATGATGAAAACAAGCAGTTTATATTAGCACTTAAAGATTTAAGCATAGCAGAAAAGCCTGCCCATACCATAGGTGCCGGTAGATGCCGAATGGCTGCCGATGACAGAAAAGTGACATGACATGTCATTTTTTGCTGAATGAGATGAAAGTATAGGAAAAGTGAGTCTTTGTCCATATCGCTCATAATTTTTTTGAAGTGCGGACTGATTTATTATAATATTGACTTGTTTTGGTAATGTGTAGATGTACAAATGGGTGACTACATTTTGCATAATTCAGTTGGTTTTTGCTATGAATTTTATCGTGTCGAATCAACCACATGTAAGAACACGCTTCTTGAGTCCATAAATTAACTCGGATTCCTCAAAACCTGCACAAGATGCAAAAAGCCTCCCATCATATGTGGAGATTTCTGTTGATTTTAACGCATTGTTATAAGGCATGTCAGGTTGCTGTTTTGAATGTGCAAATTGATTTTAAGTGGTACGAAAGAAAAAGTGCAACAATTTTCTTTCCATTGTACAAAACGCCTCTTTCCATTTTCGCTGTGGCCTTTTGATCCCCATTAGCTGACTACAAAAAGTCGTTCTGTCTCAAATGCACAAACAAATAAACTTCATTTTAAATGGGAAAAGCCATTGACAGTTGAAACAGATTGCATCTTCGTTTGAGAAAATTTCATAGTAGGCATGAGCAAAAAGTGTATAAGCAAGTCAAGGTACACGGATTCGTGTCTTTATTCGTCAGAGGCATTATTGTGTCATTTGGAACCAACGATTTTCTTATGTGCATTTATTGAAGCCCATATTGAAATTATGGTTAAGTACCGTTCAAAATCAAATGCCCATAAGACGGTTATATGATGATGAAGCGATAAACAAGCTGATAAGCTGGAATGGAGGGATTAAGACAAAGTAACATCTACAGGTAGTGTCTTCCAAATGTGTATTCCGCGCCACAGGCTTGCGTTTTTTGTTACAGATGCATTCTTAATAAGAATACTTTTAGGACAAAGATTTAAGATTAACTATAATAACAACACCATTCGTTTGATTTACTAAATACAAAAATGATTTAGGGTTCCAAGATGCCTCTGTGTTGTGATATGTACGCTCGATTGTCTGCTTTTGATGTTTAAGAGATTTCAGATAAAGGAAATAAAAAAGTTTCCGTTATTACGTAGATTCTAACCCTTTGCTTGCTGTTGAACTATTTGCCAAGGAATTCAAAACGTAATTTTTGTCACCTAAGTTAGCTATGCTAGCAAACGAAATATGCAGGTTTTTGGACGTGCTTTTAATAAAGGGCATGGAATGTAGATCGATAATGCCAAATACAGAGGAGCGATTTATGCGATGTCAACAAAACAGGAGACACCGGTACGTTGACTCGTTTTGATGGATTCGTCTTATTGTGATGGGGAGAATACTGATTGTATATGTCTCTTGATGGCATCGTTAAGATCGTATAAAACAGTCCACCATACTGTTAACGAGGTTGCAGCTAACTGCAGTAGGTTTTCTGTAAGAACTGCTTTCTCATCATGTGTCTCCTTATCAGTCTCTACGCAATTGTAGAAGGAATTTCAGGAAGTTGTCCGGCTTCTTAATCGCGATGAGTTGGTCAAACTATCATGATAATGTTTCTTCTGCAGAGTCCACATTTGGAGATTTTTGTAGACAGCCCTTCCCTTTTCCAGATATAATTATCCACTTTTCACAAAACTCGTCAGAGTAATTAGACATTTTATGCGATTTTGTGTGCTATTTATCATTCTCAAAAGTTCATTAAAATGAGCATAAACTTTCGTCAGCAGAAACGAGGTTATTATGATGGGACCACCTATATTCTTTCTTTCTGAATTATGAATTCGTGTGCACTGTTAAAAGTGTTTCAGTTTTTGGGTGGAAACAAAATAGGCAAAGCGTGATGAGTCATTTAGGCAGTGCCATACACATGCTATTCGTGGAAAGGTGTTGCTGTTCTCTACATTTTTAGACGTATTCAAGGCCTACGTCATCAAGAACAACAACAGTCGTGGTATGAGGCATTTTGAGTCGGCAGCGATGTTTTAAAGCGGAATCTTCTCATTCCCTTGCTTTTAATTGCGCATAAACAAATCCATCGTCTTTGGCAATTTTTTGTGTCGAAAGTGAAATGTTTTGTATTCCTTCAATTTGTAGAGCCAATGAAGAACACACTACATATTTATACCCCAGAAATTCCTTGCTCTGTTTTCATATGCAAAAATAATTTTCTCAAGATCAATATGCTTAAAGTTTCATTATTACAAGCAAGCATTTTGATGTGCTGACTAATGTTCAAGCAGACAGACGTAATTAATACCGTATGCATAATCTCCAATGCTGGCCAGCCAGTTCAGATGTTCAAAACATGTGAAAAGTAATGAATGCAATTACGCTTCTTACTCGTGAAAGTGTATTTTATTATTATAATGTGAATGTAATAAAAATAGTGGATTCCATTGTCAAAATAAGCGACGATTCTGCAAGTTACAAATGTGGAATTTGGAACAGTTTGTGGTAATATGTCAGCGTACGTCCATCCGGTCCCATACATACATAAATTCACAGCTTTCTTCTTGCACAATGGTGAAATCCTGCCTCTTATTTTACTACAAAAGCATCTACAATTCTACAGATACATCCATATGCTTAATATTTGCATTTAGTAGGAGAGCAAGTGAAATGAAATTGCTTTTTGTAGCTGAACTAATGACTCATCGTGAATAGGCTGAAATTCTTCTCACATGCAAATGTTGAATGGTGAATTCCATTTTGTTACAAATCCTTTTTTACACAGACTGTGTTTGCCTTGTAACTGGATCACCAGTCGCAGTCGCTGCTACTCCAATTTTTTACGCCTGCTTGAATATCCAGGCAAGCCCGATTTCAACAGATGCACATTAGCATTTTTTATTTTTACATGTGGAAGAGAAGCTGTTTTCCTGCAGTAAAAGCGTAATTGTGTCATACTCATCACTATTATCAGGACTCAGGAGCATTTTACACAGTTACATACAAAATAGAGTTTTTTGGGTATAGTGTGGTAGTAATTGTGTGCTCAGAGTTTTAGTTTATTTTATTCTCACTATATACATTTTCGTCATAATCTTCTGTGGCACATACTAGTGACTAGAGCGTTTCGAAAGGTTTTTTTCTTTCGCTTTTGACGCCCGACCAAAGTGTCATGCTAACTCCTCACATAATCGTTCAGTAAGAGTATTCAATTTCAAGATGCATTTCATTCGTGCACTCTATTCGACTCCGTTTTGATCAACGTGAAACGACAAGGGTTCTTCTCACGTCTCACCCAATTGAGCGAAAACGTTAGAATTATAATATCCCACTAAAAAGGAGAGAATCTGCGTCGTGGATGAGCACAGCCTTATCTTGAGAAGTTCATGCATGTTGTTTAGATATCATAGAAGATATCATTTATCGTGCGCTGTGTTACGAATTTGTGCACCTCACTTCAAGGTTTTTTGAACGTGCAGCCGGCGCAGTGTAGAACAAAGTTTACGTTCAAGCTAACTATTTTGATTTTTTTCTGTAAACTTCCACTCGTTTAAATTTCTTCAGCAGCATGACACCATAATGTTCCTACGTGTGTTTACGTTCTCTCCGAATTCTACTCAAAACATGATTGTATACACTCTTCAGTGTTGGTCCTGTGAGAAGTTCGTTTAGTCAAACTCGACACCATGTTCGTGGTGTGAGGTTGTATGCTGCAGGCCTAATTTTAGATTTTATATAACGTAGAATTAATGTGGGTATTTGGCTATGTATTGATACGTATAAAGTTATGTTCTGCATATCCATATTTTAAAAATGAAAAGTGTCCTCAGTCTTTGTAAGCATGTTTCTGTCCTCACAATTTTGTAACCGTATTTTCATCGTTATTGAAAACGGAACATTTTAGTCATAACTTGTGCGTGCAGTGAATATAGTGTGATTTTGTTCAAGTTTGAACTACAAGAAGAATACAACAGAGTACATTTAGGAGATTTCAAAGTTAAAAACTGTCATGAAGTACTAGAAGTAAGACGAAGACATCTATGCGTGGGGGATGGTGACGGGACAATTAACTTTTTTGGGCAGAAACAACAGACAGAACGAGAGAAGTGTCAAGTGCGAAGAAAAAAGTGTCGCGGCAAAATACATAGGAAGACAGTGACACTGGAAACACATCACACTTTGTTTTTTTTTCTCTGCGTCCGCTGACGACGTGACGAATATGGATATTTTTTGTGATTTGTGAGAGGCTTTAAGGAATTCACGAAACGAGTACGGCGAGAGTGACAAGAAAAAGGTGATGGAAAGAAAGGTTTCGTTATCATTATGTTCATTACTGTATGATCCTCTGAGCACACGTCAGTCCGTACTGGTCGTGTTCTAATGAATGAATACGGATTTGCTCAAAATTGTCTATTGCCTCTACAATCATTTGTCTTGATTTGTATCACGACGACAGGGAATCCATATCGGCTGCCTTGTTCAGGCTTTTTATATTGAATATATGCATATCATGGTATAGAAGGTATGTCGTTGCCGCAGTCTTGTCGTGACTTGAGTGGCATATGATTTTAAGAAATGACACAAAATCGTTTGTAAAGCAGTGACTTTGCCGAGACCTCAATTTTTTTCTGCCTCATCTTCGACACATGTTCTTCTTTGTGTACAACTTCACACATTTTGGCATGCATTCCACCAACACATTCCAAATCAATCTAAATATTTTGGACGTTCTTTTCCGTATGCTCTGTCATAAATCCATCCGGAAGTCAAGAGGAGACGGAGAAGTATGTGTTATTTTAAATGATGAGCAGGTTCGTATGTTGCTGTTGAAAGATTGGATGATTGACTGTAAGCCAAATTTTCCGAGAAGTCCATAAAGATCACTAGATTACCAATACGAAGTTTGCAATGAAAGAGGGGAGATTGAAATCTTTGAGAGCAACATCTTTGACACTCGAGGGAAGCGAGTTTCGCCGGGGGTTCCGTATATCCCGTTTCGTCTGTCTTTCAAATATCAGTGATCTCGAAATGATTTACTAGACATGTCTAGAAACATTTAAGTCACACATTATATAGTAAACGCATTAGGAGTTGGTAAGCTCAAGTCAAGCTTTTATTATCTAAGCAAGCTACGGCAGCAATGCTCGTGTTTGTCACAAAAGTGAAAAGTAATACTGCACGCATTAAATAGCATTAAATATGGTAGGCAATGTACATTAAATGATCAATATTAGTATTAATTACTGTTAGTTTCTGCTTTCGGTTTGAGGTACGTCATAACTCAATCTCGATGAGTTATGAAAAGTTTATAGGTATTTTCATTCACAAGAAAGGGCGATTTTGCCCTGGTAGATTCCTTCGATGTTCTAGTAGATGTGTTCGAGGTCTTAGTTTTCCCAGCCTTCGGTATTGTATGTATTCGGTATTCGGTATTCGGGCTTGCCACCGTGATACTCGAATTCCTATCACTAGCACCCGGAAAGCACATTAGGTACATGGCTACCCGGGAAATTCTTTGACTTTTGCATCTTGCTCCTAAGAAAGCCACTGGAAAGCTGACGCTCGTCAATGTAGTTGACAGCAATTTTCAGGTTTTCAATTCTGATGAATGCCATTCATTCGTTCATCCATATCCGTCAAGTTAGTAATGCAAGTAATACCTCGAACAAATAATCCGTGTCATTCCTCTACGTCTGTATATTTTGACTAAGCTGACGAATGCTTATACGCGGTGGTGATTCTTTCTCGTGCATTTTCACAATAAAGTACACTTCACGTTGTGAGGGATTTGAGTACAAAATGTTTAGTTGAAAATCATGATTGAAGGGGCACTCGTGTCATGGAATGGCATATACAAACACAAGGAAATGTGAAAGAAAGTCTTGTTTACAGTTCTCACGCGACGATCTCTTCTCATCCAAACCTCTGACTTATTTCTAGAAGTAAATATTCAGACTGTAAATTCTTGCAGCTTGTCCGTTTTTTGACACTTGGTACGTAGTAAGGTTGTGGCACGGATTAAAGTAGTGATGAAATATCCTCCGTCATGGTAGTGATGAGGTGAAAACCGTCACTTCCGTGCTGCTTGAAATGCACTCGTTTTGTTGGATTCAGTTAACATGTTGCGACGATGTAGGTCGACCAAGAGTATAAAAATTTGTATCAGAGCGAACAACACTCATGTTTGCTTACCCCGTTAAATCTTATATTTTGGATTTTGAGTAAAAACGTCACGATATAAACCACATCGAAGATGAGTATGCTTTCACAAGTTCGTACAATATTTTCATGGTTTTTCCTATAATTTCAAAAGAAGGTGTGGGTGGAAAGTGTAGATAACATCAGACAGCCGTAAATGCTGCAGCACTTTTACCATCATTCATTGACTTAAGTGCCTTAATGCGTAAACACTGTTAAGAATGTCTATATCGTCATCTTTTTTATAAAAAACTTTTTGCCAATCACCTCTCTTAGTCTTTGTATGACCGAAGCAGTTTTGAGTGAAGTTCCGGATTTGCTTCAGCAATTATTTTATTTACAGTTTGCATAGGATGGCAAAGTGGTGTCATCCATTTGGTCAAAGAGACATTCCGCCGACCCATAATCGCCGTGGAACGTCACGGCACGACTGTCCTCTCGCATGAAAGTCTATGACGTACCTACTACATCCAAGATTTTTTGACATTCGGCTTTTGTCTTGAAGTGCGAACGAAAAGCCAAAGCATTACCAGAAAACCAGCAACAGCATTTTCTCAAATTTGAGGTGAGGAAGAATGACGATTCATGTAACCAGAACTCATCGCAGATTCACACAAACAACAGAGAAGTGACTTTGCACGTTTTAATGTTGTCAGTTGAAACGTGGACACATCATTGAACTACAAAGACGCGAAGAGGAAACACGGAAATATGTATATAAAAAATTTCACTGTTCCACTTGAAAGAATGTGGACTATAGAGTGAGTTGAGCGTGTGGCAAACGCTCTAAAAAGGCATGTTTATAGAATGAACTCTAAAGTTATTTTTGTCGACACAACTCTTCAAGGAGACTACTCGAAGACATGTACATGCAGAAAGGCAAAACAAAGCTGGTTTCCTAATACCTTTGACAAAAGTGATGTTTCCAACTGCCTCCACGCGAAAGATGAGAAAGTAAGAGTAATGTTACTTCAAGACAGATTAGAGTTCATGTATATGGATATTATGAGGTTCGCTGGATTTTTAGAGTTGTAGAGACATGGCTTTGCTCACATTTGCAGTTGGTATTGTTTAATGCGAATACATACGCAATACGCAGTTTACGGATTCTACTGCTTATTTCATATATTTTTTAAGAAAATCCTCTTCCGCTAAAATGTGCACCTACGCATCACACGATTATAATAATAATTACAGAATGCCTTTATTGCCTTTCACGTGCGGCACATGGATTGTCTGTTTGTGTAGATTTTGGGAGTAGATGAGGGCAAATTTGGTATCACCTTCTCTGCTTATTTTGCTTTCGCACGAAGCGCACATTTGCACTTCGTGGTAATAACCAAGACCATGAGAAAAGAAAAGCGTGAAAACGGGTTTTAGTTTACAGAGAAGGATTTACTAAACGTTGATCATGCTAATTCCATAATATATACCGACGACCGTTGCACACCAACTCAGAGAGGAAAAGAACGCCTCTATTTCTCTGCATAAGTATGCACATGGTGATGCCGACGACTCTAGTGTGTGTGTTCTATGCGTATATAATGCGGTTTTTTTCGCCATTTTCTTCTTGGCTGAGAGATCAAGAAAGTTAAGCCAAGCCAGAGCGTAAAGACTATTTGGATTTTGCATTTTTTTAAAGTCAGTCTCAGCAAGCATGTTTCATCCCGTCACCTTTGTACGATCAAGTTCATTTAAAATTCAGCGTCGTGCTGTACGGAATGTGCTGTTTACGGTGCTATATGCAATTCAATGCAGGCAGGTGCTTAGGTATGCAAGAACCAGCAGAGTTGATGAACCTATTTAGCTGTAGATATTGAGATTAGAGACATCACCATCACACACAAGCCGTCTTGTTGGTCCAAAAATGTTGAAGTGTATCGCAAAAGATTTTATTAGGGTTTGGTGGGGGGTATAGATGGATTGTGTTTGGTCTCGTCAACCACACAAGCGAAATGTGAGGAATTGCTTGATGTCTCCTGAAGATTGAGATATTCATAAAGCTGTGAAGACTTTTCCTTATTTTTGAGGCGAAGTGCAATTTTTGTAGTCGAACCCTTTCGCGTGAGAGTCTGCATAATACGCTTTTATTTATGTGAATTACTCGAGCTAAAGATAGGGGAAACGTGGATTGTGCACGCAGTGCCTCCCAGCTTGTATGCAAAACGTTTGGGAATTTAGATTTTTGATATGAAAATCAGGTTTGTCGTTTGCAAGTTTCACTAATGGCAAACGACTTAACTTGGGGAGCTTATAATGCTGTTATAGTATTCCTTTGTGTATTCCCTTGCTGTTTTACGCTTTTCTCAATAATGTGCACACATCCCGAACGAAAGAAACAAATGATGATTCTTCAACGACTCTAGATCTGATAGAATACGTGGTATTGAGCATTAATGTAGATAAATCGTGAAACATTCTCTTACAAAACTCAAGCAAGTCAAACCACTTTTGTAGAATGTGACCTCCACGACACAGCGTTTGTGTTTTCCTCTCCTGATGTCTAAGCGGTTGGTGCGATATGGTTGAATGAGAAAATTTTCCGAGTTCGAATCACCATCCTCTCGAGAAACTATTGGTAGTTGTGTGCTTGGCGTTTATAATGTGAATGTAATGTGGTTGCGGTTTTTTGAGGATTTGCTGTGAAAAACTCATTTCCAGCAAGATTTTAGATCACTACAAAATGCATACTGTACCTATTTACGACTTGAAGACGCGTATAATGCCAGAAAGGAGTGCATGCATCGCATTCGTCGTCGTGAGCATGGGATATGTAATTTACGAGAACAGTGAAGTTCAGAAGACCGAGAAATCTACTTTTGATGATTTTCAAGAAAACGTTCCTTGCATGCATATCTAGAAAAATGCTTGTGTTGCATTGCACTAGAATGTAGATACATATAAAATACCCCCATTACTTTGTTAAGCTCTTTTATCGTGCTGATGATCGTCGTCTCATCTTGTTAACCTCGTTATGCATGTGTGTGAAGCACACTGCCACTACTGAGCATACAGGAATGACATTCATATGCTGATATGTTAACCACGCAGATACAAAAACACTAACCATCATGAGGCGTTTTTTACATCCTGTCTATATAAATGGGTAGACCTATATAAGAGACTCGCCGTAATTCCTCTTGGTCTTGACGAAAATGATTTGACGAAATTATCAAAGTCATTAGTCAACTAAGGCTTTTTAAGCGCAGCTCAAATGCGAGCAGCATGCTCATAGTTTTGTGGCAATGATATGTCCTCACTTTGTGAGTGTGCCGTACTGTCATGCTTGTTTTTTTAGACTGAACTCACTCTCTTTTCATACTTGTCATAATTAACACAGAGAGTGACACGACACCAAGGAGGTCGTTCCGGAAAAGGAATAAGTTGAAAGGAAAGAGACCACCTCCTTTCTTCAGCGGCATTACTTCTGTTGATTAGTACCTAGTGTACGTTGAGTATTGCACAACTCAGGACGGTACGTGTCAACATGGAGCATTGCACATTTGAACATCTTAGGTTGGACTGTAAACGATTTTCTAAGTTACATATCACTCGGAACACAGAAACTTTTACAACATTTTCCACGGAATATTTATTAAGAACGCTATTTGTGACTTAAGAGAAGCAAGGCAAAATTCCAGAAGAAGTAGTGATATTGTGGTGAATTATATAAGATAGTGTCAACGTATTTGTAAGGCGTTTTTTGTGTACTCCTGAGCTTAGCATGAAATACATACCTTGTGTTTGTGTGGTTCGCAATACAACACATTTAGTTTTCAGAGCTCAATAAAAATTGCTGGATTAACTAAACATACGTAATACAGATCTATCTACATGTCATTGAACTCCCAAGTCAAATTAATTCCAAAATCCACACTAGTAATATTTAATGTGTTTTTAGTGATTAGTGCATAATATTTCTTTTGACCCCAAATGTGAAAGCGGAGAAGGAATATATGTCCTATTTGTTTGGATTTAGTGTGGTATGCGTTGTTCATTAGCAGATATGCAAACTTAATAATTCTAGGATATAGCACACTTCCAAACAGTCCACTAGTGACTAGTGCAGCACGCATATAGTATAGTTTTGTTTTGCTATTGTATTGACACAAATACAGTCCACATAGAGCATATTAGCAAAGCAACTGTTCCGGTTTGACTCACTATTCTGCGTCGTTGTCCTCTGGACAAAATGTATTTAATGGGTCAAAGCAGATAGATAAAATTGGTACGCTGTACCGTATTCAGTTATTGTAACTTCTTAAAGAAGCGAGAATAAGAATTGTGCTGTGGTTGATATTTTACAAGAAGGATGAATTTGCCTTGAAGACACAATTCTGTTCCTGTCCTTGTGGCCATGAGCTGAAAGTTACGTTACAAATCTGCGAATTGTATGCTTTGTACATATGCACAATGTACGCCTCTGTCGTTAATAGTTGCTCGCAAATCGCAATGTGCGAATCGCAAAGGAAACTCAAAGAGAAGATAAAAAGCAGTATTTCCCTGTGACAGCCATACATAAAAGTGATAAAGATTGACATTGCTCAAGGATCATGTATGTGGCATCACTGGTACTTGCGCGTCTTCACGATTGACAATGAGGTAACTGTCATTCTTTATGTAACTTGACTTCTAACCGTAAACAAAGATCAAGTTCACAATATTTGCAGATTTCGCAAACTTGTGGATTGTAGATATAAACCTAGCAGCTGCAATACTCTGCTTACGACACAAAGATGTGCATATGTCATGAATGTCGACGAATTTGAAAGAGCAGTTGACATCGTGTGTGAATCAACGCTTCCTACAATCTACAAAGTTTTAAAGAAATCGTTACATCCATTTCAAGCTTCACTTTATTTTTGGAGGTTTTGGAAGAAAAACATTTTTTGACACGTCAACGATTGTCAGCTTAGACATTGAAATGAACCTTACAAGGATTACTTTGAGATCGACATTTACAACTTCAAGTGACTGAAGAGGAAGTAACTTGAAGAAGTGGAGGAGAATTGAAAACCCGCAAATTATTTATGAATTATTACTTTTAAATGAAAGCATTGATCGTGAGTACTAATAAAGTTGGTTAAACATTTAGTAGATTTGATAGAAGTGTAAATTTAGCATACTTTTTTTTACATAGAACACTTTATATTGAACTATAAGTTCAAGTTGTTTTGAACAATTTTGAAGGTAGTTAACAATAAAAATGAAAAGTTGAGGTTACAAACGATATCGGCAAGAGAGTTGACAAATGAGAAGTTGAGAAGGAATTGCAGATTAACATTACATATTGAGTTGTACTGAAATAGCATTTGTCTTACCATTTTGGTTTGAAAGTGAATCGAAGCATGTCTATCCATGCTTCATGCCGGTTCGGTTGACTAGAATAATTCAGAACAAGAGCTCTTTCAGCTTTCTTTTTCAACTTTTTTTTGTAAAAGTTCTTAAAAATCTTACCAATGAGTGCTAATATAATAAAATCTTATTTTTTCAGAATCCTCCGTTGAATCTCACAAAGAGCCAGCCCATTGTGTCGACCAGTATCGGGAATATAGTCGGCGGAAGTGGCAGTCGTTTCTCGGCTAGAGCGTCGATCAGGTCATGGGGCAGGTCGAATTTGAATGGGAGCAGTACAATGGAATCCAAAGAATCAGGAATAATTCCCTTTCTCCAGCAGGCTCTTGCCATCAGGTACGTATAAGTGTAGGAACTCGGGCGTTTTAATTAGCAATATAACATCATGGCTCACCTCGTCAAGCAAGTTTAATGAGGCTTATTTTACGAAATAATTAGTGTCTTTAATCACCAAAATTCTATCGTTTTAAGAGGGCGAACAAGTTAATCAAGTAGCTATTCGTTTGAAGTATCGTAATGAAAACTCCCGTATTTGGGTTGACAACTACTGCCGAGGTCACTAAAAGTGAATACCTGAGAATTTGAGGACAACATTTTAAATCCCTTCATTGTGATTTAATTAGACCTCCAGCTTGCCATCCACTTAAATGGCTTTGTTTCAATTACCCATCCGTGGGGAAATACGTGCCACTACTATCAAAATAGTTCCTCTCAAATCTTAGCATGATCAACCTGAGTGGAAGCTTTTGTCGAGGGTTTTCAAGAGAAAGAATCTTAGTTTAGAGAGCAACTCTGCTAATGAAAATTATTATTATTACTGTTATTACCACGTACTTGAGCTTACTTTGCAGAAAACTCTTTCTCATTACCACTTTTTCATGTTATGACCATCACCAGACTTTGTCTCCTCATTGACTTTGTCCATAGAGAAATACATGTTCTTCCTGTTCTACCACTTTTTATCATCGTCATCGTGTAAGAGCCGTCTTGGATTGCTCATTATTACACTTTGTTCAAGCGAATAAGAGCACCACTTTATCGCTAATCGTAGTCATTATACGTATATCTCCACTCGTTTCCAAAAGGACACAATCTCAAATATTTGTCCAAAGTCAGAATATGGTTTTTAAAGTTTAGCATCAATACGGTCTTGTACGTTCCGAATTTCAAAGTTTCCATCTAATAATAATGGTGGAATGAGAAGTGGTCTCATTTGCCCATTTAAAGAGACGCTTTCCTCCATTAAAAATGTAGGTTCCTTGACTGGCTCATTTTTTCGTATGCTACTACGGCTGTGGTACTGCATTGCAGATTCTTTACGAGTTTTTACCAACAAGGACGGAATTTTGAGCGCCTTCGTCTCTCCTTAACTGGTCATGGCTCTTTTATTTCTCGTTTTTCTCAAGCTACGGTTGCTTATTAGGTCGTTTATTATCGAGAAAGAAAAAAAAGTGAAAATTCACTGGGTGCGCATAATCTTCCAAGTGCAAGCCCGCTCCTCCACTATTCTTGCTTACTCACTCAGCAAGAATGAGATATTGCTGTGAAGGTCCTGGTCCTTCCTCTTTATCTTCTTAAATCCCTTTTATCATCGTGTATCTATGTGTTACGGCTTTGCTTTCATACGTATTCGGGGACACTCAAAATGATTATTTCTGTACAAGAACCACTCTCAGCGCGTTGTAAAAACTGCTTACATATATGCATATTGCATACTTCATTGTTTAATGCTCAGATTTAGGTAGGTTACTTATATATTTATATTTAAATGTTTACTAATGCCCAGCACAAAAAAACGACGATTACAATGGTACGATGAGTCAGGACAAGGTAAAGATGTCTTGGCTATATTTGTGGTAACGATCCCTAGAGTCTAGCTGGTATGTTGGTAGGCTGTTTTGATTTGGTATGCGGATATATAGGACAGTACACATGAAATAACAAATAGCTCGGAGCTTTGAGATGTACTGGCTTCTTCTTGGAAGTCCTCTCGTATGCACACATAAAGTTGAAAGAAAGTATGTATAAAAAAAGCAATGATGGTGATGTTCGGAGGCCCCCTGCAGAGATGCTTTTCTTGTGTGCTAATGGCTTATAACTCTCCTTGTATGTACTAGCTCATCCGCAGCTAGTATTTAAGCGAACTCATCGTTATGTTGTTTTATGTAATGATGCTGTGGTGGTAATGCTATAAATACGATCAATGCGATGCTGGACATTTTCTGAGATGATCAGTGTACGCCAAGCGAGGAAAAAATTGACCAGGGCTTACACTACTATTTTCTGCGATTGCAGTATAAATTAGAAATTGGTTTATTTAAGACGGTTACTACATAAGATTTCAAATCTTCTGTATACAGTCGATTATATTCCAGTTTGTTAAAAGGAGTGAATTCACCTGTTGCAATCGTACTAATAGATCCCAAAGAAATGCATTTTTTCTAGTCTCGTCTTCTTGCATCATGTTTTGTTCTTTTGACATGGTTGTCTCAACCAACAAACAAAATTTTGTTGACTTTGACTGTGCACTTGGAGTCCAATACTCGTCCTCCGTAGTGTATTCGAAGCGAAGACGAAATTTGGTTTTCAAGCTGTGTGATAGCCGTATGGCTACTCCCTTTTTTATTAACTCTTTTTCTTTTCTCAGGAATGTTTTTACTTGAATGAATAAGCAAGTATGTACCTACGACTTGGGTTTGGAGTTATTACATGATGTGCTGTGTACAAAAATATTCTCGTGGATAGGTAGATGCATAATAGGTTATGCATGCACGTTTATGCTACATCATCACTATTAGCGTATTGTTGTTCTATTATGCAGCGTATGAGAAAATATCCAGAGATGCCTGTGGTTTTTTACTGACGGCGGATGTAGTTGTTGTAGATGATCTCACACAGTTGCACGGACCATGTCAGTTATGGTATTACCAGCAAGCAACATGAGAGAAAAAAGTAACACACCGTGATTGTGATTAATGTTGTGCCATTCTTTGTGTAAATGGTATGTTGACGGTCGCATTATGTGTAAAAGACAAGATGACCTTGGTCAAAGTCAAATATAATGATGATGTGATGCTCTTCTAGTTAAAAGAATTCTACATATTCGAGTATAAATGCTAGAAATAATGTTTACATAGTGTATAGCTGCAGGTATCTGGAAAGTCCATTTCTCCGCGGATGACTATGATTTTTCTTCGAATTTTATGAATGAGTTTTGAAAACGTGATGTTGAGAATGTTGTTTAAATGCTAATATTTGTTTCGATTAGGTACCGAGAGATGCTGGACACCTACCTGGAATCACCATCTTGGTACCGTCAACACATGGGCACCACAGAACTCAACGAGGTGACCCCGGTAGTTTTTCAACTTCTCCCTTCAGAGAAACCTTCAAGTATTTACGGAACAAATGGGAGCTCAAGCGGTGGAAGCAGCGCAGCGGCGGCCGCCATGGCACGCAAGCGATCGCTGTTAATGATGTCTTCGACGGGGTCGATTGACAGTCGACGAGGACCGTCGTGGTCACATCATCAGCAACCTGAAAACCTTCGCCCAATTCTTCCCCATCAGATATTTTCGAAAACGGTAAAAGCACGTCTCTTGTCACTTGTGTATTTGTTTTTGGGCATGAGCTGCTATTGTGTTTCAGTGCTAAATCCGCTTGGCTTGTTGTGATTTAAGTGCAATGCTATGTAGGTTGTCATATATTATTAATGGTTCAACTTGCTTCTGCATCTACTGATACAGACAGATTGACTTCTTGAGATCGATTGAGAATTCCAAGAGAAGCTGAATTTTGACGCGTTAGCGTGTGCAAACTATAGACTTTCAATATACATGCCACCGCGCCTTTGTCTGTGCCACTCTGCCTTATCGTCAGTACTTTGTTTTGGCTCATTGCACCTTGCAATCACGTTGAGCTATGCAACTTTGATATTCATAATATTTTGTGAGGAGGTAGGCATCAGTGAGGACTTTTTCGAATGTACCGTACATAAAAAACAACCACATCAATCTGAAATACGGGATACAAGAATTCCGTAATTTGATATGTGTTTTGGCTTGCAAAGTACGAGGAGAAGTGAACAGAAAAAAAAATCAAGTTTTTGCCAAACCTAATAAGCAATATGCACATCGCGGTAGGTTGAGTCTTCTCGATAGCTCTTCCACTTCATTACAACTCTTATAGTGAAAAGAGGTCTCTTTTTATGGAAAGCTAGAAAAACTCTTTCCCTTTAATAGTTTTGGTTACATAAACCTACTTTCTAGTAAATAATAATGATACATAATCAGCGTCTCGGTGCAACCGTATTTTTCCTACTCCATTAGTTCTGACTTTGACTGGCATTCAAGATGTGGACTGGTTGACAAACAACAATAGATCTCTATACATATTCACCGTTCATCAGAGTTGGTGTTGTCAATGAGTTAAAAGAGTCCCGATATTTGATGGAATGCCTGTTTTGAGCTATAGTCGGCAGCTGAAAGTTGTTCATTCATGATTGCGTAGTAGCTTCTTTTTAAAGCCAGTTTTACCTCGGTATCAGCACAATTACAAGGCAGCAATCTTGCCTGAGTTTTATTGTATTTTTATACGTCTCCCTTTTTATCACCATCTCTAAATTTCATTTGCATGTCGGATGAAGTATTGTCGTGGAAAGACTGGGAGAGGAGCATTTTAGGCCGAAAAAAATGTTCTGATTTAGAGACATATTAAACTGGGAAGTGAATGTCCGTTTGCACTTGCGGATAAAATCGCTTGGTCGAAGTTGTGCCAGCAGTCATTCATGAATTTACTGGGTTTATTTTGAGTTGGTAGACCAACGACAGAGAGTGATCACCATTGTCATGTTTATGCCATGTTAGAGCAGCGAAGCTAAGTGCTGCTTCAAGCTACTCTTTGTAGTACTACAACTCGTACTCAAACTCGCAAGTAGGTTTTTATTATCGAGATTATGTTTATTTTTATTGCGAATATGCAAATGAACGATGATTAAAAGCCTTGCTTGAAGATTATGCTTTTGTGAGGAGGAGTGCGAAGGTGTGCACACCGTCGACTTGCAAGTATACCACGGAACGGATTCATTTAGCCTCGGATTTTAACTACGCGTGTTACATCGAATTATTTCTCCTCTTCTGTGCAAGTTAAATCGGTTTGGCGACCATCGAGGCATACGCAAACACACGCAACCGAGTTTGATCTACTCTTCTTCTGTCCTATTTCCTCTCTGAGTTTCCTCAATAAACTTTTGAAAATGCATTGTCCTCCGCACTTTAGGAATGGTAACAATGCACTCTAAATATTGCGTTAATAATGATGATAATTCTCGCAGTAGGCAAAATAAGTAAAACGCCTCAAGAACTTAATCACGCGTAGTTGATAGTCCTCCATCTCCGTTGATGTTGTGTACACGCGTCGATGCTGATGCCGACTGAATGTCGATCTTGAACAGTGAGACGGACCTCGCGGAGTGCAAATTGCAGCTTGAAATGGATACACTTGAGGCAGGAGGGGAAGCAAATTTAGGATGATGTGAAAGTGGGTCGTCGATTGAAAACGAAGCGAGGGGCATGAAGCACGCATATCTTGAAATTTGTGTAGATTTATCTATATTGGCGAGAACAAACAATTCTCATTAACGTGACTGGATAATAAAATCAAATTTACATGAACTAAGGCAAGGCACAGGCCATAATCACTTACTATAAATCAAACGGTCATCGAACGAACAAAACTCGATTTTTAATGAACGCACATAACGTGTAGTACATTAAATTTGAGTAGATACTTTATCCGTGGCTTTGTGTGCGAACCGTCGTAGATCTTTAATTTTATGCCTTACTCCCTCCTCTTCGATTCGTTGTTGAAAACATTTGCAGAGTTGTAATGAGATTTCAAAGTAAAACTTGACTAATCTTAATGAATTTGAGTGTCGAAGGATCACTTTAAAAATAATTTTCAATCAATAATGCCTATCATTCCACAAGATTACCACAATTTCAGTAATATGTATTTGTCTACCCGCAAGCGATTGGTCAGTTTTTTGCATAAAAACAGAGAAATGAGTGAACTCAAGAATTACGATCATGATGTCATGATGAATGAAAAACAAACTTGTTTCTCTCATTCTTTTACATAGAAAGAATTTTTTCGGGGCTAACCAACGTTGTTTTGCAATAAGTTGTAGCGTATTACGGTGGGGACTGCTGCGGAGTAAATTAATGAAAAAATTTGAACGGTGCATTTGCAGAAAAAGGGGTGAAAAAGTCCAGTTTCAACAGCAAGACTTTTTTAGCCCCATTAACCCTGCATTATAATCTATCTTCAGTAATAACACGACGAAAAGCACACAATACAGGTTTTTCACAGTGATTACCAGTATTGTTGTAGTTTTTAAGTAAAAAGACTGGATTCTTGCCGGATTTCGCACAGTAAAGTCAAACCTTCTTTAAGAAGGAAAGGAAAATAAATTGTAATAAGAAGGCATGGTCTTTTGCATGTTGTTTGATTACCGAAGTTGCTCACTGCAGACCTGGTAATTCGGCAGATAAATTGGAATGCAGAGTAAAAGCAGAGTCTCATTTCTTTCATAAGCTCTGCGAGATTGTTTTTAGGTTGGGTTGGGCCTCTTTTTATTTCACAACCACCACCGGTCAGTTTGAAGAAGACGCATACTGTGAAAACGAATAATAATCTTACAGTATTCTTGTGTAACAGTCCAATTTCCATATTGTGAATCGAGGAGAATCATATTATATTATGGTTTGGTGTCGTTCTGTGCGGATGAAGATGATGATGCAGGTTTACATATTACGGTCGGGCTCTGTGCCAGCAAGATTTATAGGAGAGCCCATCCCATAATGTGCTGCAAAAATGCTGCGTTCAGGGTGTATATGTACGTGTGGCTTTTATAAACGAAGAGTCGTAGAACACTTTTTTAGGCAAGAAACATTACAAGCGAGACTATTAGCATTGTAAAATGAAGAAGGTTTTCATATCGATAAGACCGTTGGTGGTGTGCGTCGTATACGGTTCGACAGGGTGTATTTCTTTTTGAACCTGTCAACCCAGTCGGCGCATCCCCTGATTTTATGCATGTCAATAGGAAATGACTCAGGAGAAAAATAGCGCCGGATTGAGTGATCATCATCATTAGGAAATTACAAGGATGCTTTCATGTACGTAGACGTCGCTTTGGCTGGCATGTGCTCTACCTTTTTTGTATTTACTTTTGCTTTTAAACTCCTTGAAATAAAAAGATGCTTTATCATTTGATTGCGTGTTCAACATTGTTTTTTTTGTTATTTGTTTGTATAGAGTGAAGAAGATATTTGCCGATGCTTTTGGCTGGAAGGAGAATCAGGCAGTGGGAAGACACTACTATGCCTGAAATTGGTGCAAGAGTGGATCGCTTACCATTCCTACAGCTACACCTCAAGCCCACTCAACACCCGTCTTGGAGAGTTTCAAGTTCTATTTTATGTACCTTTGCGCGAAGTACGTGGAGGCAGCTTGGGCCGATTCCTCTTGAGAGAGCTAATACCTAAACGTTCCGTCCTCTCAAGAATGAAAGTGGCGAATGTTTGGAAATGTTTGAACTTGCTGGGGAATTCCATGCTGTTGATCCTTGACGGATTGGATTCCGTCCAGGACCCAGAGCTGCTGAAGGAAATTGAGGATTTGTTGAATGGTCACTTGTTTCCTCAGAGCATGGTGTTGATGACGTCGACGAGTTCTCGATTACCAAGTAAACTCGCCGCGTCTGTGTTCAGTAATAACAATAATGAGAGCTCTGCAACAATGTCAAAGAGCCGATTCGGATTGGCAGGGGCCGGGGAGACGATGAGACGGTACTTGGTTCGAGGAATGGACTGGACGCAGATTCAATGTGGGATCCGCAGGTATTTCAAAGGGAGAAAGAGTGGAAACGAGACGAGGATGAGTGAAATTCTGGGAGAGCGAGAGGAAGTTTGTGGGTTAGCTACCAATCCATTCCTGTCCCTGCTTCTATGTTCCGTCTTCGAAGATGTCGGAGACATGCCGCAAACCAATGCAGAGCTGTACACGGCACTGATTAAATCCCTAATTTATCAAAACGGGTTGTTGCGGAACGAGTCGTCAGCAACCACGCATAATGGCTCACCACTTTCCAGCAGCATGTCATCGTCTTGCAAGGACAGCTCTCTCCCACCCAAATACCAGAAAATGCTCCAAGATTTGGGGAAGCTCTGCCTCGCAAAATTGAGTGAGAAGCGTGTCGGGTTCACTGAAGCGGAAATAATGGAATATTGCGGGAATCCAGCGGAGCTCATCAAAACCGGGATCCTATCGAAGCAGAAATGGTTCTTCCGCAAAGGGAGTAAAAAGGGCATTCAACAGAAACTGTTGCATCCCTCTCTCACCAGCTACTTGGCAGCGTACTACTTGGCAGTCACTGTCAACTACCCAAATATTCTCCGCCGAGAGTTGGAACTTCTCCCAAGCTTAGATTTGCTCCAAGAAACTCATGTGCGCGTTCCAAGAGCGAGCTGCTACAGTGCAAATGATCAGGACAATCCTCTTCTCGTGCTCTCCCATTTAATGGAACTTTTGCAGAACAAGTCTGCCTCTGTGTTCCTCACAATGAATCTCCTGGACATTTCCGTCAACTATTTACTCGCCCTGTTGCGAGCAGCAGGGTTTTATGAATCAAACATGAGGGCCGTTTGTGGGATTATGAGATCATGTAAAAATGTCACGATTAATGTCAGCTCCGAATGGGTATCCGAGTGGAAACAAGTGTTAGCAAGTGTTCACTGTCCTGTAGAAAGTCTGGAGGTGATTCTCCGCCCAGGTTTCTCGCTCTCGAGACTCACTGAGGGTTTATGTGTCAATGAGACGATTTCCAGTGTGAAATTCTCGAGTGTGCCCGGTAGTGACTGGACACCTGTGGAGATCAACTTGATTTGTGGTCAACTGGTTAGATTACTCACAGAGAAGAAGCTGAAATCACTTGAGATTTGTATGACCTGTTTGGAGGACAAAGAGCACTCACGATTTCAGCCGGTGGTGGACGCTTTGTGTTACGCATTAGCAAAAATGATCCCGCTTAAGAAGCTCGTTCTCGATATGGACTTGACGTACTCACAAGTGATTCAACTAGTTTCCTTTATCAAAGTGCATGACTCGTTGGAAGTTTTACATGTTCCTCACCTTGGCTGTGGGCCGGACGGCTTCCGTGCGATTGCCAACCTACTCAGGTCGAAACCCCTTCTGTCATTGAGCTTGGCCGGCTCGTGGAGATCAAATAGTCTGGAAGAGGAGGCTGAAATCATTCTTGAACCATTCCCCTTAATTGCTGCGCCAAATTTCATGATGCCAGGTGCAGGAGCCGGTGGAGGACTCGGTAAACCCGGTGGATTCAGCAGTTTGCCCCGAGGAGGTAATGGAAGCATAAAAAGCCCTTCCATCAGGAGAAAGAAGGGTCACCACCATAACACAAGTAATGCTAGCAGTGGCAGCTCGGCGAATGTGTCAGGAAACAATAACACGAACGGAAGTCGCGGCTTGACCGAAAATGACAAACGCAACTCAGACTCGGTTCTCTTCCAGCGAAACTTTTTACCTTTACCCATCTGTGATCGTGAGAATCATGAAGTTGACGGATTTCATGAGATTTTCTCAGTTCTTCGCACCCCTGGAATTCCTGCGTCAAACAATCTCCGAAGTTTAAACTTGTCCAAATGTGTGATGAACTGGGAGGATGTGATCTGCCTCGGGGAGACGATTAGGAAAACCAATTCTTTGGATTCGCTTCGTATGGAAGGAATGAAGCTTTGT
Organism: Alloscopus bannaensis; assembly: GCA_027743745.1. Lineage (NCBI taxonomy): Eukaryota > Metazoa > Arthropoda > Collembola > Entomobryomorpha > Entomobryidae > Alloscopus > Alloscopus bannaensis. The sequence goes on along the minus strand of JAHZMW010004152.1, from coordinate 5,203 downwards.
GATGTTCTCCCGGTGCTGCTTGGACTGCAAGAAAATCGATCTTTAAAAATGCTTGACCTTTCATCCCCCCATGGTAAGTTTCTTTACTTTACTAAACGTTGATTGGTTTATTCGGTTTTGTCACAAAACTTTTGTGACTTTTCACTACCATTGTCTACGGTATATCCTTATCATGACATTCTCGCTTTGACTGAGATTTATGTGGGTTGGTAGTGACCTGGAAGCATTAGCATTAGTTTACTCCACGCTCATTAATTTTTGGTTTACAATTAGTAGTAAACTGCATTTTGTCTTTTCTGACCATCGTGTTGATACACCTAATTAAAGTTGGATTATTTTTTTGTAGTGGTGATTGGAGATGACGCCCTACAGCTTGCTGCCAACAGCCTCAGTAAAAATACCAGCCTAAGACTGCTTTCCCTTCAAGGATGGACTGTGTACATTGAGGTGAGCCCAAAGAACAAACGCATAAATCTTAATTTTCTTTATCGCAAATGCCTTCGATCCATCATACATAGTCCTCACCCCAACCCACATGTGTAGACATACGGTGTACAAGAAACAGTAAAAAAAAGCGAACCAAATTTGTTGGTGATTTTAAACTGTAAAATCAGGATAGACTGCGATGTCAAGCTCAACATAACAAATTGCCCCCATTCAATAAAGCCCTTATTAGCAACCAGAGGAATTCCCATAAACAAAATGAGTCGACAGTAATTCAGTCATTTTCTCTCATCATTTTATACATTACCCTCATAATACACTTTACCCTCAAGTGAGTGCGATTCAATTAGGTTAATTGGCTCAGATGAAATACACTATCCGACTGACTTTTTTCCCCTCTAATCTCTAACGCAGAATTGAAGTGCACTCTCTATAATATACTGCTCGACTGACATAAATCCTCGAGCCCAGAGATTGCACAGCTTGACAAAAACGCTTTGTTCCTCCGTTTTGCCCGTTATTTATGTGCGTTCTGTTCTTGATTCTGGTGTTTTATCTCCAACAAAGAAAACAAATTTTCTGTAAATAAATGTTGAGTAACCCAGTATGAGATTGGGTACATCATATTGCAAAAATTCTTGTAAGAATAATGAGGCTGGCTACCTCAGTAGTGGATCCAAGCATTGCTCTCAATTCCCTCACGCACACACACACCCTTCCTCAGTAGTGATACACGCTCCGCTGTGTTATTTTATTCGTATTTTGTTATCTCCTTTTCTTCTCTCCCGCATATCCATCCGGTAAGTTGATCCTTCAGCCGCCTAAGTTACTTAGCTAAATGACTTGAGAAATGTGTTCTCATGCTTTGGCATTAGTGGTGTGGGGAAGACATTCATTTTATTCCATTCATAATATATGGTAGATTTTTGCATGACTAAATAGGTAAAAAGTAGGGGAAAAAACTCCATGAATAAATGGATGTGATGTGAGATTTATACAGAGATTGTATCTCGTCACTCACTACTACTGAAATAGGGCCTGCTAGAACTAAAATTTCGAAGGAGGTATATCACAGAGTTGGTGCAGCTGTGGCACTTTAGCTCTTCTTTTTTCATACGAAAAGGCGAGGCTTACAAAAAAATCCTTGCTGCTTTGCTGAACTGAACCTTTATTTATATGCGCAATTGCTATTACGTAATACCATAAAAAGGAGAATTCATTTGAATGAGTAAATTAAGGAAATGGATTTCAGTAGGTTGTTGGCAGTTGGCAGGCTGCTGTTGGTAGAGTAAAAATGGAAAGAAAATGGAAAGCAACTAACATACTTTTTTGTAGCTGCTTGCTTTGTAAGTGGTACAATAGTGTACGCATACCGTGAACAACCATGCAAATAAAAACACAAAAGGAAAGACTTTAGGATGAGAAAGGAGGAGAGAGATGTTTTAGATTTAGTTATGCATGCCTTCTTGACTAAAACTGAAGGTGGAAAAAAGAAGTAAGTGATTTACTTGGAAGTTCTTTCCTTTAAAGGGAAGAATGTGTTTTATGTGTTAAGTATGCACATATTTTCAATTCGGTATATCCGGTAATTCAGTATGAGCTACTAAATGCTTACATCTGCCGTACTGACTGGGAGATGTGTGGACAACAAGCAATGTGCTACATGTTTTTGTAATGCAAATGATGCAACATGGAAATCATATATCTGCTTTCAGGAGATTTTTGTTGTAGAGATCTTTTTCTGGCTGCAAGAGAAAACGGGTGAAGAGCTTACAATTATTTTATGTATAATGCCTACATAAATTGTGAATTTAGCAAGTGTTTAGCTAGAAAGAAGATATTAGACTCTACGCTTTCGTTTATGACATTTACCATTGCACTTATCTTTGGAGGAAACAGAGTAACTTCCTCTAGTACACAGCCATTATTGAGAGTTTAAAGTGTGCACTTAATATCTATATGTCACTGTCATATTTCCTCTCACAGAAGAAATGCAGAAGGGATTATATCTTTTACTTTACTAAAAACCAAGTCTGCTATTGCAAGAAATGTCTCCCACGAAAATAGATGAATTTTTAATGCAGGAACAGAAATGTGCGAATCTTACGAAATAATTTCACTTAAATTTTTAAAAGCCGTCTTGGGCACAGTTCCGGGATGCTATGAAATGGTATGTATACGTTTGCATTTAACTATAAATAAATCATGAGTTTTAAAATATGCTTCAACTCATAATGTGAGTTGTTTAATGCTGTCTTCTGAAAATGAAGGAAAGTGCACGCCTATTGCAGTTTGTTTGCCCTTGTTGCACAAGAGTAAATGGGCAACTCTGTGTAACAGCTGTACTTCCTCCTTCTCCTCTGCATCTCGAATAAGAAATGTCATTTCGAGTACATTGTTGAATCTCACTTTTGTCTTTCTATCATTCCTTGTCTCCGACTCTTCTGCCGAGTTTTTGTTTCACATGCAATAATCCTTTCCCCGTCTTGTGCCGTATACATTTTTTGTGTACAGTGTCTTTTCGTGTCTCGTGACGCAATAAATTGGACGAGAATTTATGCGTTGGCGTCTCTCTTCATGTGTACCACGGATGAGCAAGGAAGAAACAGAGGCACTAATGGGAATGCTCAGGATGTGTTGCTTGATTAGCTCATTCATTCACGTCAGGAAAATGCCTACTTCTCGATTTCGAGACTCACTCCTATGCGAACAGCGTTCCTCACTGATGTGCTCTCACTGAAGTGCTTATCACACTAAATTTTCTCTCTGGGTTACGTTGTTGGAGTGAGTGTGTGTCTCGCGAAGAAGTGGGATCCGGAAATGCATTCGAAGCGACGTGGAAGGAGAGTCACACAATAACTTACAATTATCAAAGGCACGCATACATTTCCATTATACATTTAGGATGTTGCTCGAGTTAATGTATCCTTGCATTATGCCATTACACTTGCATTTAGCGTTTAAGGAGACAAAAATGGGATCGTTAAATGCGGAGCAGTTAGGGGAACCAAGTGTGAGCAAGTGTTTCAAATTATACTTGTGGGAGAAATATAATTTTCTCAAGGGGGATTATCTACCATTCTTCTCCATTATCATATCTCTGTGTTTATAATACCAGGTGGAATGATGGATGAACAGATTGAGATTGCTTATGCATACACGCACAAAAAACGATCCCTTGTGCATTATATTATAATATGCGTATTCAATCCACAAATATTTGAGACAGGCATAAGGTAAAGGAGAGGAAGACGATCAAATATGTTTTCTATTCACTTAACTCTCTCTCTCTCTCTCTTTTTCTTGCTGACTTAAGCTCTTTATTCTGTTTCTTCGGTTGATGTTTGCCTATTCTCTGCATGCCATCTCAATTGGCACCTGTCTTACAAGAAGAGCGATTCTCCCTCAACCATAGACTATAACACTATTTATTTTACGATCCAACTCGCCGGTTCACTTCCCTTCTTTCGTGTGACACGTTTTGCTTTTACCTTCCTTATTGATAGTCGAAGAAACAGCTCTCGGAGCTTCCTTGTGCAACCATTGCATTCTTACATATTGTTTTGACTGGGTCGTATACTAGAGTTATGTCGATCTTCGTCAGTTTGTTCTTCCCATATCGACTTTGAGACGAATAGGTAAATAAGTCAGCCTACTACATTGCACACAAACTAAATCCGAGTTTGCACTCAGCCATAATAAAATCTCATTGACATTGAGTCCTCCAAGTGTTATACAGTATGTACACAGTTACAAATGTGTACTTACACGCATAACGACGTAGTAAAGTTTCAGTGCATATACATACATACATATTTGTATGTGCGTAGTAATATAGGAAATAGGAATATTAGTCAAAACACAAGCATAGAAGTCGTCCGACGGTTGTAGGTAATTTAATAGGAGAGAAGTGGAATGGAATTCAATTCAAAATTCAAGTCGGCATTCATTCATGCACGCATACACAAAGCTACTATATTACATGACCAAAGATGAAAAAAGCTACACAAAGTAAGAAGAGAGCAAAAGAGAGAATGAGGCGAGTGATTTGTGTTTTAATGCCAATGCCAAGAGTCGATCGCTGAGGATATTGTTGAGTGCCTGTAAAACTTTGGATGCATGCAGAAGGCAACTTTAAAAAAAACTATACAAAAGTAAAAGGATTTTTGGTGTAGTAGCATCCATCCACACGCACCACGACGAAAAGACGACGATGTGGTTCATTGAAATGCGACTTGAGTCGTCCTTTTAATTCTTTCTTTTGCTCCTTTCCTTCTGCTTCCTTTCTCGAACGGAATTCCAATTCGTCTCCCTTTACGATGAATATGCCTCTTTGGATGAATGGAATTATTGGTGCCGATCGTCTACACGTAATGCCCACTGTCGTTGTATTAAATGTTTCATGTCGTTTCGACGGATGTTGGTGATGATGAGGGTGATATATCCTGCTGGAAAAGGTACTCATCTGCCGTGTTGCTGACACAGGACACTTGCTGTTTATTTTTTCATTTAGTTTTGGTGTGGATTTTTCATTCATGATTGGTTGCATTTCAACCGGCAACATTACCTGAACTGAAATGTCCAGTTAGATTGGCATGTGAATTTATTCTGAATGTTTACTTTACACCTCAGAGTAAGGAAAAGAAGGAGAAAACAAAGGCTAATCTCAAAAATCGACAACTGTGAGGTTGTTTACTTGCCGAAAATGTTTCGACGACGACCATAGACACAAAACTGCAGAACAATTACTTTCATCAAC
>JAHZMW010004151.1:0-20845 GCA_027743745.1 Alloscopus bannaensis | reverse complement strand
AACCATGCGTCATCTATCCCGTAGGTTTGATTGATTTCCACCAATTTCTCGTGCACTTCTGCAAATGTGGGGCGAGCGGATGCTTCTGTCTCCCAACACAAGTCCATAAGCTGTTGACTATACGGCAAAGCATAATTTGTCCTCTCCAATCTCCAAAAAACGAAGTTTGTAAAATCCTTATATTCCCTCACCAAAACACATACTTACATCTCAGGAGGGATTAGTGCTGGCTTCTCTAGTCGATTTCCAGCTTGCAAGTGACTCAATACATGATCATGAGCAACTTCAGGAAACGGTTGTTTCCATCCAAAATTAAACATTTCCCATAAAACTATCCCGAAACTATAAACATCACATTTGGACGTGTACGCCTTGTTTTCCAAAGCCTCAATTGCATACCAATGTTTCGGAGTAGGTTTTGTGGGCTACAAAATTAATTTTATCATTATCATTAAGTCGCCAGATTGCATTGGTTAGTTAATACACACAAATATTGCATTCCAAAGAATTAGTTGGAGCACCTCCTTCATCACATATATATGCAAGCCAGGTACTTCTCTTGAGAATCCGAAGTCGGATAAGCAAGCAACATAATCATCAAACAAACCATTCTCGGGCCCATTTAGCAAAATATTTCGGAGCGCCAAATCACGATGAACGATCTAAGTGCAAGTATAATTAATATGTGATTCACGCCCAAAGAATTTTTAGATTTCAATTGAGTGTAAGTCAGTGTACCCCACGTTCCTCCAAACGAGCCATGGCGGAGGCCAACTGCTCTGCCCATCTCATCAGGTGTGAAGTCCTAAGCAAGTTTCGAGGAGGAGGCGGAGATTGGTTGCTACAAGTCAATCTTTTGTTTAGTTAATTTTTCAATTTCGAAATTCAAACCTTTTGCAAAAAACAAGCAATCTGTATTACCTCCGCGGTCTTTTGTACCGAAAGTACATCTTTTTGTCTTCCCCTGGTACAATGTCATTTTCAAAAGTTGTGTCGTAACGAGGCTGACACTCATTCTCCGGATCAGCAAATTCCTTCAAGAAGGTCTGCAGGCTGCCCCTGCTGCATTCCTCCATGATAAGAAAAATTTTCACTAGCCCAACATTCAAATTATAATCCAAATTAGCCAGACCCAACCAACGCAGTTCTCGCATTAGATTATATTTAAGCATGTGCATCGTACATCTGCGGACGCTTTGCACGTAAAATCCTCGATACTTCACAATATTTGGGTGATCTCCAACGTATCTGGAAATCCTAATTTCCGTGATAAACTCCCGAAACTTCTCTTGTATTTCCTTGTCACTCAAATGGAGTGGGCATTTGTATGTTTTTAAGATTATGTTGTACTTCTTTACATCGTTTCCAACTCGCTCTTTCATTGTGGTTTTGAAAACGTCTCCGTAATGTCCGCCTTCTATCGATGTCATATTATCTGATAGCAAATACATTTTGAAATTCATAGAAAAATTTCCCACGTAAATTCGATACTAATGGTTTAATGAATATAAACTGCATAGAGACTTTACCCCAATCTATTTGCCTTGTGGAATCAGAAGCAAATAACTGTTTGATCTTCTGCTCGCAAAACGACCATCTAGCTTCCAAGGGATTTTGCACCTTTTTCAATGGTGCAGATGTAATTGCTTCACAGGACATTTTTTCGTAGGGTATATGCGAAGTGGGATCTCCCTTCTTGAGTTCTTCCACAAACCAGTAATTCCTTATGTAACTCTTCGCAGTGTACAAAAGTTGATATTAGGCTTAATCATCGAAGTTTTTGTAGTATAAATTTTCATATCTTCGTAGCTTACCTTCATGTACGCAACAAACAAAACGGAAATCAGTACGACTGCCACTGTCATGATTGACAGAACCGCATACAAAACAATCGGCGGGTCTTCGGGAGGATCTTTGGGACTAATCGATGCTGCTGGAAAGGGTGCAAATTTTTGCATTTTTGTCAGTATTATGTACTCGTGTACCTGCATCAGTGTCGCATAAATGCTCACCCTTTTTTGTTACAACAAAGTCCTTCATGTGCACCTCATCAACCACACACGTATAAGTGACTGTATCACCATCAAATTCTGGAATAGGTATTGTATAAGTCTCCGGTACAACATCCCCTTTCCCCTGAGATACGGCGAACCTTTCTGACTATACACAACATGTAACAAGTCCCTTTAGAATCACCTTTGTGAATTTCAATGCAGTTGCCTTGAAAAGCCAGTTGAGTGTGTCCCTTACGCTATAATTTTGGCCATTCCTCAACCAACGTATTCTATGGCCGAAATACTCACACTTGATACGTTTTCCTGTTCCCGTTTCATACTCCTCAGGCTGAACTTTAGGACCCAATATTTCAGACCGTGTCAATCCTGCAAAAGTAATTGATCCAAATCGTCAATAAAAGTTTGAGAAATTAATACGTTAATTGCAACATGTCGAGAGTTATACGTACTCTTTGTTGGACTGCCATCTCTGACAAAAACTTGGACTGTGTCATCCTTCCATGACGAGTTGTTGTGCTTCACACGACAATGGACGAACTTTGTCCCAGAACTCATTGAAATGGTCACCGTTTGTTCTCGGTGATTCCAATGAGTTTCGGTTCTCACATTTTTTGTCCTAGCTGCGCGTACAAAATAGAGGAAAGAAAACGAGTTAGATTTAAAACATTAAAAAATATTTACGAAGGAGAAAGACTGCGTTATGACTTGTCATTTGACCTGGCCAGAGTGTTTCATCAATCCCTTTAAACCAACGGAATTCGTCTGAAAATGACGGTTGATGAACCTTGCAGGAAAATTGGGCTTCCTCGCCAACATTGTACTTTCGGGAGCATCTCGCCGCACTTAAGTACACTACCGAATCTGAAATGAAATCATTGTACACGTAATGAGAGCTCTCAAAACGGGAAAAAAACATCATAAAAAGATATACGTTACTTACCGTTAGTCACCCCGTTTAGAGTGACAAAATCATTGTTACTCGAATTATTTACGAAACAGGTATACGTCCGGGTTGTAGACTCGCTGTCGGTGCTTATGTTGTAAATAAAACCAATATTTGGATCATAACTCAGAATTCGATTGTCATTCCAAGGAATCTCCTCCATGTGGGTTTCACATGATCCCTTCCAAATTTATATTAACGTATTATAAAAATTTGTTTTGGTGCGAGCTTAAAATATCATTGTCAATTATATTGTTATTTATTCACTAGATGAGCAATCATAAAAAAAGTCTGATTATAATCGGAACCTTGTACAAATGCAAACGTTCCCGTTCATTTTCCAGATTTCCGGCTAGTATACATGGCAAAGTGACAACATTGTGATAAACGGGAAAGGAAACGGTTTTGCCAGCTTTGCAGAGATAAGGCTCATTGTCACCTAGTTTAGAGAATCACAAAAGTAAATACATACATACGTATAAACGGTATAAATGTTACGACTATGATTTTCTGAACTACTACCATCCGTGGGCGCAACTGAGTCGGCGAAGAAAGTTGTACAACCTTTTGACTTAATTGGGGCACCGTTCACCTGGCTTATGCTGCAATAAACCAGCAAAAGTCCAAGGCCGAGGGTATGACGGAAAATTATCATGATTGCAATCTCATAATGCCTTCAAGAAATCTAGTGATGCTGCAAACACAATGGATAGGTCACAGTGTTACGTAACACAAAAATGTAGAGAGAAATACTCCGAAATCTCAATTGAGAACGGCACTCCACGTTTCAAGGATATCGGCCCATAAACGCAACTCACACTCGCAACTATAACTGACGTTTTCGACAAAGAGAATCCAAATGCTTCTTAAAATTGTACCGCACTGGTCCTGTACGAAGTGAAGCGTAAAGAACAGAGCTGCGTGTTCTTGGAACCATGAATCTTTCTGGATCGACTTACCGCGTAAGCAATGGATTCAAATATATATTGCAAATACATAAAATGTTAATCCGCCATGCAGAAAAGTGGTGGTAGATTGGTAGTACTAATAAGACTAAGCCAATCCTTTTCGTGCAGATCCTTACTTCGCAACAAGTGTCACTACAGGATGACTCGATATGATAACGTAATGACTTGAGTGGCTGTGAAAGAAAGACTTGTTTGTGCGGTTTGGCAAATTTCCGCGAATGTAGAAGGATAAAAAGCCATACTTGGTACGTAAAACTTTGTTAATAAGCACAAGAAATGTTTTGTTCTCTGAGATTTCATTTTAGGCATATCGACAAACTATATTTAGTGTGGTCATGATATAAAATGACATATCAGTATAAATTGTATCTTGGCTGTGGCAATGTTGCCTTTAATAGAGTATCAAAGAAATGATGTACATTTAAATACACATGGTGTAAACTCTGGAATGATTACAAAAAAAATGTCTTTTTCAAAATGAGCAAAATAAAGACGATTAAGGTCATGAACATATATTATGGCTGTACAAAAATTACGTACTTGAATTACAGTAGTATATATTTTGAGATAACCTCACCGGAATCTACCTCTAAACTCTCATTCACACAAAAGGTACCTATTATTGTGATTTATGTTTGTACAAATACAAAATATAAGACTATCATTAATATGCAGATCATGGCAATAAGCGCAGTACACATTTTTTGCAGTCAGCGCGCAAATATTAGTCTAATTAACAATACTTAACACAGTTACTAATTAATCGCATTTGCATACTGAGTATCTCCATCTCCGTCATCAGACTCGTTATCCTCGTCGTTTCCGTCGTCGTCAGAGTCGTAGAGATCGTCCCCTGTTCCATTATAGGCCGGGTTCTCCGCGTAACCCAATGCCACGTACGCACTTGAGCTTTGTTGCGGCTGCAAAACGAATTGGATAGAAATCGTTTTAATTACAATTCAATATATCTCGTTCAAATTTTGCTGTCTCTGTTCACTCTCTATGTACCAGCGTGTGTTGCTCCTGGTTTATCCTGTTATCATTCATCGCCTGAATGAGCTCCCTGAGTTCTCTGAAACTTGGACGGTCAGCTTTGCTCCAGCACCTTTGCATTTGCTCCCACCTGTATTACGAGGTGAAAGAGTGAGTTTCATTTAGATTTAAATAGAACCAAAAATGTTTTTTTTAATATTGTCATTTATACGCACAGCTCTGGCGGAGCAAGTTGCGGTTCAGGGAGCCGGTGATCATTCCTAAGGTACTGGATGAGTTCGGGTCGTGAAATCTCGCCGTTTTCATTGACTTCGCAAGCATTCCAATGCTTCAAGTGACATCCATCGCAAAGGAAGCTTTCGAGGCTGGCTTTTTTCGGGTTCGGGATGAAACTGTGGAAGAGAAATAAAACTGGTTTTATCACGAGTTTATGTACAGAAGGATACATTTAAATACTTTGTTTTTTACTGAAGGACCTTACCACAATTTGATAGTAGTCCTTTTGGGCTTCGTGCAAATTTTTGGACAACCCAAAGTCGGAAATTTTGGCAATCAGTCTGCTCGGATCGGGATTATCATCCTCATCTGAATTAATCCCTTGATATCCCAACAACACATTACGAGTCGCCAAGTCCATGTGCACTAGTTTCTTGGAGGCGATGTACTCCATTCCTGCTGCGATATCCTGTGCCCATTTCATCAAATTGGAGCTCTTCAGAACCCATCTGTTTTTGGTGTTTCCAACGTCTTCGTACTGGCTCCTGTGCCAAAAAATGTGCAATGCATCATTGAGCATTGATTCATCACAAATACAGAGTATTTTTTGCTCTTTTGGAAGTGCCAGAATACCTGGTGGACAAATCATGGTGAGTTCCTTGAATGTCATCATGGAAGAGTCCGCCTTTACTCTTGAAAGCTTTTAAATAAGAGTCCAAATCCCCCTGACTGCAGTATTCGACGACGAGGTAGGCGCTGTCTGATTTATAATTTAAAAAATAATTAGTATCTTGCGAAATGCTGAAACTTGCATGAAAATATTATATTTTTCTTACAATTAGCAAGGTCAGACGTGACTGCTCCAACGTAGCTAACAACGTTTGAGTGAAAGCCAACCGATTGCATGATTTTTATCTCATTGAGAAAGCTTGTGAAAGCATATTCCATCTCCGCTTCGGTAGCTGAAGGATCGTCTTTAATGGTTTTGATTGCTACGGGCCTGCTGCACTCCCCAATTTTGTCGATGAGATAGCCAAAGTGAACGGTTCCAAAGTTGCCACCCTTCAATTCTCGGTCTGTAATTCGAAGACAGTTAATTGACTTTGAGACTTTTCCCCCCAATTCTGATCAAATGGGTAATATAAAAATAGCAAGAACGCATGCAATCAAAAAACTCCAGTCATCCAGTGTCCCGGAAAACCTCATGCGGTTAAAATTGTACTTGTAAAGTATTTATTTGCGGTTTAATTTATCTTGAGTAATACGATTGAGTACTTTTAGGTATAAATACTGAATATTATTTGACTTAAAAGAACGAAGAAACTCATTTTGCACTTCAATTGCAAAAGCAGGTACTTTTTCTTAAATGAATAAGTCATTGCTGAGATTCATTGATCAGATTTATGATATCGAAAGTAATCCTTTATGTGGTCTTACCAAAAACCAAGTTTTTGTACTTGATTTCTCGGGACTGATCGTAAGTCGCCGTTGCGTACGGTTCTAGCTCAGTGAATGGAACTTCACCGGCCTTAATACCGTGTAAAAATTGCGAGATAAGTTCGGGGTTGAAGCGCCTCGGAGTCTGCAAAAGATTGAATGAGAGAAATGTAATGCGGTCAATTAAGCAGTTGACTAAACGTGATGAAAGCATTTCGAACAGCTTACACATTGAATTTTAAAGATCATCAAGAAGATTCCCAGAACCAAGACCGCTGCGATCGACACAATAGTGATGTACAACAGGACGGGGGAGTCGACGGGTGTTTCACGCTGCTGAACGCGAAAAGTGTAATTCGCAGAGCCCAAATAATTGGTCACGACGCAGGTGTAATTCGACACAAATGGGTCGTCTAAGGATGATTGTAAAACGAGGGTGTGTCTTCTCACATCTCCGGAAGAGTATTGACTAGTGTTTCCAGCGCTCTGAAAGATATTCTTTAAAAATATTAACTTCCCATGGCTGTGTTTTACTCTAATATTCCAACAAAAGATACGATCTAAAAATACGTAAATGGGGTATTACAAGTTTCTCTCCGTTCTTATACCACGACCACTTGTAAGGATCTGCGATGGCGGAGCACGTTATGTTCTTTCCTGTCTTGTACACTATAATGTCACTTGGCCCCGTCAACATTTTCGGTGTGGCAGGCACTACGCATTAAAGACGTGAATTAGCCTAATTGTTACAATAATTAAATATTTTTCAACAGTTAGTAAATCTCACCTTTTATATTCACAGCCACCGAGTTGTTAAGAGACTTGCCCGTCCCAGTTTCAAAACTGACGCAGACAACATGACTAATATTTTCGCTGGGGAAAGCGATCAGCATTTGTTGGGAGTAATGCCGCGGATCGGTCGGATAATCTAAAGCTGAAATAAAGTATAAATTTAAAAAAATAAAGACCCAAGTGACAACCACCAAAATAAAACTTTGCATATAAACTGGAGTCGTACCAGTTCCATTGCTAATAAAAGTGAAACTCCCATCCATCCATTGGAAGTGCCACTCAAACCTGTTTTCGAATTTTGACACCGGCACAGTGCACTGGAACGGTTGGCGGACGGGTGAGGATTTGTAAAAGTAATACCAATATCCGGTGTAGTTGACTTTAATGAAATCCTCTGCGAAGATAATTAATCTTTAGTTTACTAATGAAATCATGAGTTGTACTAAAAAAATTGAAAAAAAATTCAAGCCTCTTACCATTGCTAAGAGTTATGGTCAAGACATCGTCAACCGTCGAGTTCGCAACTCTGCATTCATACATGCCCAGAGGGTTGTCCAAGTTGGTGAAGTTGAGAAAGAATCCCAACTCGGGTACGTAGCTCAAACTGTCTTCCACCAACTTCCCATCCTAATGATTCCGCATAATTAGTTTTTATCTCAAGACTCATTCATTAATGCTGAGAGAATCAGCTCATCCATGAAGCGTACCTTAAAAATTTGCAACTTCTGAAATTCAAGGGTATCCAGAGGGTAATTGGTGACACAGGGAAAATGGACGGTGGTCTCATTTTCTACAATGGCGTGCACCGTCCTTCCATGCTGATAAAGATAGGGTGGACTACCACCTGAGAATAGTACGGAAATAATCATGACAAGTTCGCTTACGACAAGACTTGCTACGGTTTTAAGAATATATGAAATTCTACTCACTTCCAGCATACATCAATGTGCTGTTCACAATAGTTTTATTGTCGGTCAGCGCACATTCAACTCGTGCCACGGGAGGTGCCTTGTCGAAGAGAATGTCTAAGCGGTGATCACCATTCAAGATGTTTTCATGACGCATTTTTTTCTCCTGTGAAGGAAAAAGCGCATCAAATACTGCGACTCAGTTCTTTCACCTTAAATGCCCTCAAGCGCCATAATGACAATCACAAAATGTCCATCAATCAAAAAAGGAAATGACCGCTAATTAATATTCTTACCTCAAGCCCAAAATACTCCAAGCTCACAAGAGAAGATGCGTTCTTTGTTGAGCCACATGTCAGGGTGAGGTACTGTGATAAACCTCCAATCACTTGTAGCGTGTCTTGGCGAATCACTTTGAAATGCTTTTCATTATGACCAATCTCCACCCTTTCAGGTACTCGCGGAGGCACCTCGTCGCCAGTAAAATCATCAGTGCTATTGCTACTTTTTTGTATCACAGCGGAGTGAGCGCTCCTGAGAACATTGAGGATGACTAGAGAAGTGAAGATGGCGACAATGTTCGGTTTTGGCATCTTGAATTCTTGACGGCCAGACTGTGTGGTCGAAGCCTGATTTCGATTGACCGTGCTTCAAATTTAACTTTTCACCATTTATGCGTAAACCTGGTCAACGTACACGGAGACACACTGGGCCGCACACAAAGGCGGAACTATATGGTTGTCGTCTTGCGTAAAATCATGAGAACTGAGCAGTGGCCTTTCTGCGCGACGCTAGAGCTTTAGCAAATTTCCACGGAATACGCTTCCAAAGGTTATAAGGTGGTTTTGCCAAGTGTGTATTTCCTAATGTAACATTTCCCTTACCAAGAATACTCGTGGGAAACTCTGAACCTCTGTGCGCCAGCACGAACGCATATGCACAAAACAGGAATGTTTTTGCGAGTTATGCAACCTCCACAATAGCTTATAATTCCTTGTGTGGAAAGATAACAGTGTTGTGGTGTTGATTACAAAGTAGGACACAGTTTCATCAAATCTTTCCAGCACTCGCTTATTCCAAACAGGAACACTTGTTGCACTTCCCGCAGTAAGTTTGCATAATTTTGTACACTTCACTTTTATACTGTAACCTCTGAAGTCTCAATGAGAAACATTCGTATGCTTAATTTCGTAGTAGCATTGTCAATTATGACAAAACACATTAAAAATTCAACTTGCTCAGTAACACCAAGCGAGATGTGGAGTACTTGTCAAGCCCATTCACGTTTCTAGCTGCTTTTAGATGGTCCTCGAAACTCCAAAAACGAGGATGTTGCGGTTCACTCATTCACAGCTTTCGGACAACACTGATAACGCTGTGGTTATGTATGACTGATAAGGTTGCTTTGGCGGAAAGCATTTGCTTTCGATATCCGTTGTCATTCTTGGCTGCGCATTAACACAAATAGGGTGATTATTCTTAGTTTCTGGAAACTGGAATAGTTCATTGGAACACAGTGCGGCTAGAATTTGAGCAAGACCTGTTTTAAGATTAACAACGATGTTTATTCTGACACTGACCACTTGAGTGTTACCTCACAGGAAACCTCTCTGATGCTTATCGCTTCTAAGTTGACATTGATATCACAATGTTTCTACAACTGTACTGACAATACAGTACATAATATTCTAGGTCTTACCGTGTCTTCTCGTCATTCTAACCCACCTGAGTTTTTCCCAGCGTATTTTCCCAAAAAAAACTAGACCTGTATACGTAAGCCCTTCCCCTTAGAAGAAAGTCCTTAACATGCGCAAAAACGTTTTCAAAGGTTGGAAGATATGAAATTCACACGAATCACATCAATAACACTGAGCCTCCTTTACACATGTACTGAGGATGTTTAAATGAGCGAATACGAGTTGATGAGACGAAAACTAGTTTGACTGCTTATGCAGTATGATGCTCCTACATATTATTATGTAGCTCCTTTCTGGTAAAGCAAAATAAAATAGTATGGATTACCATTACTGATACAAGTGCTACACATCATTGATGGCAGCATGCGTCATAAACTTCTTTTGGATTCGCAGAGATTTGCAAAACTCTATTTGTGGTACTCTTCTGTGCAGCATCATCTTTTCTGAATTAAATGTTGCATCGTAGGCAGATCTGCTGGCGTCATTAAAAGGTAGGCTATATGTTCATGTCAGAGCGACAAATACATATGTGTGGATGCATGAATACATTGATGACGATAATGTGGTGCTCATAGCTTGTGAGCGAAAAGGATCTTGACTATTTACATCGAGCAGAGATTGTAGTTCTTGGAATTTCGCATCTCACTCAGCTTACCACGTAAAGAGCTCGTCTGACCGCTTTTGCAAAAACCATCGCCATATCTTGGTGGTGTCTGTGGTGGTCATTGTTTTGCTAACTTTACATTTATATCTTAACTTCAATATATGTACATACATCGTTTGTACAGTAATAAATACCATAACAAAACTTATTGACAGAAGTATGATGGATTAATAGTTGAACATTCGTATCTATCTATCTATATCGCTTCTAAACAAACAGTAAGTCGATCTATATAGTTATTACGCACATAGTTGTAGTAAAAAAATTTGTATGGAATAAGAAATGACCTAGGTAGCGTTCGATTTTACATTGCATATGAAGCTATCGGATTTGGGACAAAGTTTTCATGAAATATTTTCAAACATGATTTTCAAGTTAGTTGGTTTAACTGTGAGCAGGGTGCTAAATTGACAAAATCAGATTATTGTGCATAATTATAGCGCACAGGTTTGCTAGTAGGCACGCATAAGAGATTGGAGCACAAAATAGGTTTATTACATCAGGCAGTAAGTAAACAAAATTTGTTGCTTTGCTAGCATCTTCCATAAGTATCAATGATCTAACTGCAAAATTATTTTCTTGTTGTATGACAATCTGTTAATGTTAATGTTTGTAACACTCCACAAGTAAGGAATTGTTCACTGAACTTTAATACTGTGCATGATGTGAAGGAGAACAAGCAACCAATCTACATCCTTTAGTACACGCAAACCAATGCAAGGGAAACATTATTTGGTTTCTGCTCATGAACTGTTATTTGCATATGCACATGTTTGAACAACCTTTTAGTAAGGTTCCATTTGTAATCCTTCAGCAACTACTTTTTGCAGATTTAACATCGGTACTCTCTGAATCGCATCCTTTTCCAAATCACTTTTACTATCACTATATTAATTACAAAAACTAACATGAAATTTGTCTCTGCAGCCTATAGGCTAATAACCTTTGAGTAAATATTCGATCGAGGATAAATATGCAATAAATGAAGGATGAAACATGCATGAGCAATGGATAAATGCTATTTGGACTTGTGGCGCAGACGAGGTTACAAAGTGTGTCACACCGATTTGGCACAATACAACAGTGATTGTGCAGATATGTTGCAAGTGTTCTAATGTTATTATTATTGATGAAATCAAATAGGTGGAAATATCGAATGAGCAAAACTTCGCTAATCATGTATATTATTTGTACTATTGGAAATACTTCTACATCCGATTTAACCGAGTTACATTGGATTTTCCAGACATTTTTTTTTATATTCTGAAAATTAATAACTTACATTTCATATTAATAATTACGAACAAATCTTTTGACGGTTTCATTGTAAAACTGTCCGTAGGAGTTCTTGGAATAAACACTACCAGTTGAGCACATACTAGACTGTATTTGTCAGATTTTCTTTGTGCTACTTAAGATTTCTTGTCACAGTCGCACCATCTAGTGTACATTACAACTCTGTACTTATTCAGCAATGTTTTTCTCAACTTTCCTGCGACGATGCAAATTGAGCTGGAAAACAGGTTCTTCACGATTTGTTCGGCATACATACACACAATTGAGGATTTCGCTGAATCAGTAGTTTAAATGAAAGAGAAACTGTATAGTGAATTGCATTCAGATGCAGGCAGACATATGAGTATATTCTTGTAAATTTGACGATTTGACAAAGAAACCTAGTCGCCTCATGACATGAAGCATTTCTTCTGTAATTGTAAGTTGACTCATGGGAATTGTGAACAAAGAGATTTTACACCCTTGTGCTGATCCTTGACGAGTTGGACTGAACGTAATATGAAACATAAAGTAAAAAAAAAGAATGAGACAAAGCAAACAATTCAATGTCGATTGCAATATAGTTTGTATTCCATGCTTAAACTATACATAGCATATTAGATACATACATTACACTGCAAATACACTGTGAGCGTATTTGCAGTGTATTGTCAGTTTTATTAAAATGCCAACCCCACAACATTGAAGATCGCACAAATATCACCGAGAAAGTGAAGATTTCGTCGTTCTTTTTGCGAAAAGTGCTCAGTTTCTTATATCATGAAGTAATGTGAGACGTGAAATTTGCGATTAGACCAAGTTGAGGACTAAACAAATTTGCAGACGATAATGTGTTTCTAAAAACAACTGCTTATGTCATTGCAAGTAATCTCTTAAACACCCAATACGTTTTAATCACTTCGATTAAGCAATATCACTTCATAGATTCAAAATAACAAGGCGCCGGAGGAAAAGCACGCGTGCATAAAATTGTCTCGCTCTCAACCTAATTTCTAAGATTATGCAGATAATTATTAATACTCTTGCAAAAAGTTGGCAACTTGTTCATTTAAGCATGCGCTGACCAACCAATTGTTTTAACATGTTCAGCAGGAGATGTCTTTGTTATAAAAAGCATTTAGCGATACACATATTTTATGGTTCACAACGTAGAGAAATTCAGCATAATTTTGCAATTAACAGCTCAAAACCGAGAAAAATTAATCGAATTTGACCTACAGTTTCTAGTCCAGCAAACAGAACTTGACTGTCAGCACAAGAGTCATACATTAGCAAAAAAAACAAGCCATGGATATTGCACCACCATCATAATTATCGTCAGCATCAACATTATCTTTTAAACGCATCCAGTTTTGTCGGTTATATAAAACATCATCATCTACCATGTACACACGATAATAATGAAAGTTGAGCACAAAATCACAAAAGATACAAGGAGCACAAAAGACCAAAGAAAAAGTTCATGTCATAATTCCTATTTATTATTCTTCCCTTTCCTCTGCAAAGCTGCTCCCTTGTCCATGAGATACACAAATCTTAAAACAAACTCACGTTGTAAATTGTTATTACCGTAATATCCACACCGCAGAGAGTGTGCTCTCATGCCCGCATTGACTCATAATGCAAGGGGAAACCGGAGTCGTGGACGAAGAAATGTGAATTAAGAGTCGTGCTCCTTTGTGAGTAAAAAAGGCAGTAAAATGCAGTTCAATAATCACTTTAGTGGGTTCCTCCTATGAGGCAATGTATGTACGCAGTTTTCATTTCGTAACCGAATAATAGTAAAATATAAAGCTTTTTTGAAAGAATGGAATAAAAGGAAATGAAAGAAAAGGACTTGCAATAAAAAACCGTATACTTGTCGGAGCAAGTACAAGCTATAGATACTTTTATGATGGAAATGAAATCATAACTTATACACGGAGGTTTAACACATGTCTGCGATCTTCTGTGGACTTCGCTAGGAGCATGTCTGTAATGAAACCCTCATGCAAAGTGAGTCCTTTCTGTGTTCGCCAAAGAATTTCCCGAAGCACACACTCTTCTCTTATCAACAATACTTGAGAATTTCACTGAGTGACTACCTGAGAATTTTAAAAACGACTTATCATTACTTTGCACTTTTCCTCGAGACATGACATCATGTAATTTGATGTCATATCACATATCATATATTGAACACTGCCAGCACTGGACAGTGTTGCTCACACAGTCATAAATCCATTTCATCCTCTTCTAACAAACTTTCCTGAGTAAACGGATACCATTTTTTAATGTTTCAAAAAGCAAGAGTTTTCCTTCTGGTTTCTCCACTATGTTTAACATGTGAAAAAATCCTCTGCGTACATATTGCACACCCAGGCACATAATAGCTTTAACCCTTTAAAACGACAAAGATACCTTCACATGGAAGTTTGTTTAGAAAGCGCTTACTATTCAAGTGGCACCATAAGAGCATATATGAATCCAGTTTTTTCTGTCCTGAAGCAAGCCTGTTTTCTCAGCCTACAACTAGGGCCGCGCATAAGCCTCATATGAATTACAATTGTGGAGCAGCAGGAATCCAGAAATCAACATAAAGTCCTAGAGGTAACGAAAGCGAAAAAAAGGCCAGGCGTATAGGAAGGAGAGGGAGAGCAAAAAAAGAGTTTTTAACAAGCCGGTTTTTACACCCTATCTGTCAGTTGGCCATAGGTTGTGGAGGACTTTGGACTTGAGTTTCCAAAAGCCTTCGCTTGCCTTTCTACTTCAAGCTCAACTCATGTGGACGGCAAGAGTCCGTATAAACACTCACGCACAAGCCTTGGTGGAGTTGCTCTAGATATATGGATTGATTAAAAAAACAAGAAAGCCATGTGGACCTCTTTTTTCTGTGTTGGAATCTTTAAAAACGCACAAATATAAAAGACTTTGTTGAAGATGTGCTCTAGGTGGTCTGAGGCAATGTGTCAAGTCGTGGTCTGTCTTAAAGTCAACAAGATCTGTGTCTTGGGTGGATTCCTTTAAAAAATACATAAAAATCAGAGATTTCTTCTGTGTGGATTGTGGAGTGTTTACTTACGTTGTGGAAGTGAATAAACTCAAGAGTGTATGTTTAGGTTTGGTTCAAGAAAAAAAACTCACTTCTTGCTCCACGCTCACTTAAGACGATAATCACAGAATAAAAGCTGTCAATTGGCCACACAACCGGATAACAAATTCCGTTGGTGACAGCTAACAAGCCAAAATAGGACGACAGTCTTGGACAGAGTCCCTTGCTAGTGTCATCTTATTATATACCCTTGTAATAAAAATGGGATAAACTCCAAGCAGGATTTGGTTTTGTGTTTGTGTTCATGTCTTACACTCCTCCATGATGTATGTAGGCTCATGAATTTTTTGTGGATGTGTCTCAGAGAAATTGTGAAAGTTTACGAAAACAGACTGTGTTTACATCGCCGAATACACATCATAACCTATATTTTTTAGCTTAAACTTTGACAGCGAAGCAATTCATGTGAGATGCAATCATCCGAAGGTTTCTTACACTCTGCGTATGTCTCTGCTTATCGCTTATCAAAAAACCTCCTTTGTGACCACGCTGTGGTTGTAGTCGTATAATAGAAAAATTCCTCCAATTTGAAGAACGCTCATGATGGACTGTAATAAAGATTAATAAAGATAAACGGGTACGACATGCGTGTCCGTGTGGACGTCGTAAGAAAGGCTTCAAAAGAAAGGGCCAAGGAAAAGGAAGAGGAAATGGGTTGTGTTGTTTAGATGATTTTTGTGCACATGATCAGATAAATATGGTGGATGCAAAATAGAATTTTTGTGTGCAGCCCAGTTTTATATGGAAATTAGCTTCCCCTTCCTTCTTTTCTCAAGAATTTGTTCACAGAATGGTTTTTGTATGTTTTGAGCATTGACCAGAGTGAGGAGGCGGTTTTCTCTGTGCTCACAACAAAATATCGTTATTTTATGTAACATTTGAAAGGTGACAGGAATTGAAGAGGTTGGAATGAAATTGGGACGGAGCGGATTGGGAAATTTTCAGGCAGCACGGATAATTTTACGGGATTATTAAAAAGGAGTAACCGCAAGACAACATGTCAACTGGATGCATTATAAGTGTGCTACAACTACATTATATGCATTCTAGAAGAAGGGACAACTTTCAGTAAGAGAAGCACACAGCCGACACGGATGATAAAGTGAGTGAAAATCCCTTTCTCATAACAAGGCCATCATACATGCATGTCGTATGTGTGCATGTCATCCTTCCGACTCAACAATACTAGAAAAGCAACTTACGCTCAAATGACACATGACCAGGTTTTTACTCTGAAAATAAAATACATATTTTCTCCCAGTCTCGTGTTACACGTCGTAATGTGTCTCGACAGACTCGACGTTACAGTAATTAAAACTTGACAAAAGTCTAGTTAGCGAAAGACTGTTTTGTGGCTGGGTTATCAAAAGTGTGAAAAACATGGGTTTCTCTGAACTAATGTGAGGTTTCTGTTTTTTGATAAGATAAATATTTTTCTTCCTCCGAGTGGACATTAAAAATCATTACTAGTCTGGAGGATAGTGGGTCAAAGTAAGCGAGCTTTTAAAAGTCTATTAATTGAGACGATATTTTTTTCAGTTTCCCACAAGCTTCCAAAATTCTCGAGTGTATCAGTGACACAAGTCTCATCTTTCAAAATGGTGAGATTGAATAAATGGTTTTTCCAATGAGCACAGAACTCTGCAATAATACACCTTTAGATACTTGACTGAGCAATTGTAAAGGGAAAGACAAGAGGGGAAATCTCTCATTTCATCAAATTGGACAATTCAACTTTTTTTATGTTACCGAGAAGAGGTAAGTATGAGGTACACGTTTTCTCATTTTGGCTTCTTGTACGCACTTTTTTTCTATATCTTTGGAACAGATGCGTTGAGAATAGCTATTGAACTTTGAAGTACTTTTGAAATGTCAATCATACACATGAAAATGTATTGTAAAATAAGATACTCATTTTTACCATACCTCCTTTCATAATACTTCTCTCTCATAACTGCAGTTGAGTGGTAGAGCACAAGTAGCATGCACATCTTCGTATTTGACTGACAGTAAGAACGGTGTGTGCGATGATGGAGCATTCCTTAAAAAGTTGAATCGGTATGCTTTTATTACTACTACCTTGAACGACAGGACGACAGTGATGATGAAGTAGTGAGTGACTGGCAACTGGCAGAGATATAATGACTATAAGATGGAAGATCATTAAATGATATATAGAAATAAGACGTAGGTAAGATTTTGAGCTGTTGCATGGATTTGGAAACGAGCGAGGATCGACGACGATCTGATTCAGAGAAAATATTTACATTTTACTTATACTTATCTTGCATTAATACATATATTATGGAGCTCTTCGTGGCACAGGATGACATATGTGATGTGTGTGTGATTTCCTTATCATCGTCATTAAGAAGGATATACTATACCTCAGCGAGAGATAAGGTTAAATAAGGTGGGTAAATTCTTTTTTAGGTTTAGTGATAAACATGGATATTTACCTACCACACCACACGAGTTTATTTTATGAGTAGTATTTCGGTTTAATAATATTTTATCTTGGGAGATAAGAGCCGAGAAAATGAGTAATTTAGGAGGAAACAGCCTTCCAGAAATGGATTCGTTGTAGAGGGGGAAGTATCATAAATGTAAAGAGCTTTTGAAGTCGGAGGAAAAGAAGTGTGCGAGTGTTACAGTTTCTCGGGGATTTTTAATTTACCAGGCTGGAAGTGAGTCTCCGAGTTATATTCGTGGGAAAGAGGATTGCACACTGAAATGATATTCAGGGCAGGTATAAATGTGTTAAAGTGACAAGAAAAAGTTCCAAGGACTTTTTGCTTCAAGTCCTCTCTGGTATTTCCCCCGGTGAGAGAGAATATGTGTCTGTTTGATTACAAACTTTTTGGTTTTGTTTTCAAAGTGCAGAACCTTGTACTCATTTCATTTTTAATTGAATCAAAGTCAGAAAATGACTTGTTTATTCGGTTTCTTTGAATTGCGTTCGTGTCCTGGATGTTGAAGGTTGTAATGAGGACGACACTCCGCGTGTGTTAAGTTGTCTACTATAATATTTAAAAAGCACTCTGGAAAACTCCTGTTTGAACTTCCTTGACCTTATTTTTGGAGGGTTTGGGTAAGGAAAAAAATAAAAGTTGTTTTTTGATAATCAGCCTTCTAATATTTTTGTGAAACATGCAATCGCGAAAAAGAGGTTGACACACTTTAGGAATCCCATATAATTCACATTTTTTACTAAACGTGGTGTAGGACGGTGCGATATGAATCGTTATAAGAAGCATTGAAAAACTAGATCACAAATCATATGTTATAAATTACAATTTCTAACCCGCATCTACATCGGGCGACTAGAAACTTTTGTTTGGAGAATAGATCCATTTTTCTCTGAAATACACAAAATTGTTAGTAGAATTGTATTTTACCATTTGACAATTAGCTAAGGTATACAAAATGAGCAAAACTCAAACTGATCAAACATATGCTGCAAAAGTTTTTTCTTTATTCATCAAGAGTTTTTTGTGCTGACGCACCCGTCTCTGCTTTTCTTGTACTCATTGTAAATTTCTCGGAGTTCAGAGGATAAACGCGTCATGCTGGTAGCATGTCATAAAGAAAGTTAATATGAAACTGATAAAAGGTAAATGAGTAACCAAGAAAAAAGGGAGCAAAGTGCAGATGATTTTGTTGGAAACCCTGAGCTAATATATTACAATAAAGTTTTCATGCAGGCATCCCAAAACACTAGGACGATGTACATATAACATAAAGATTCTTGAGTATTTTATAAGTATAGTCGTACACAATGCTTTGGAAATCGTGCATTAAGGCGTTAATAACCTTTTTCTTTTTCCCATGCCGAAAAATGAGTAGCCGTAAAACACTAAAGTGTCAAATTTTGAAGGGGAATGTGGGGAATAGAATATCATACTTTTTTTTCTCTCACTCTCTCTTGTATGTTTGTCTCTAGACTTTTACGTGTGTGTGTGATACAAAGTTCTCAAAAACTCTCACTCCCCTTCTCAATTTTTTTTTGTCTTGCCTGATTCCATATTTTTAGAGGAAGAAGTGATGTAGAACATGCATTAAAAAGACCCACATAATGGAGCACTTTTGACATGAATGCGTGTAACAAGACACACAAATGTGAATAGGCTGCAGTTTTTATTTTGTGTGTTGCATTAGCATTACTACAACTTTTTACCATCAGGATGATGGTGAGGGCTACGTGAAATCAACAATCGACACCACACACACCGCACCACACAATGCAGAAGAAATGAGAGAAAACAAGAAGGGCAGACGAAGAGGTTGAGTATAATATGTGGACTATATTGGAAAAGTATAAAAAATTGTAAAAGTCAGGCGATTTGGTTTGGGGGATGAGGTTTTAAAACAGGATGGAATTCCCGGTGGAAAGCCAAAGCTAATTGAGATTGATGATAAGAAAGGTTTTTACTTTGTACATATTTTTGCAGAGGGGAAAGCACAAGTTCTGGAAAGGTGTGGTGTTGGGGAAGATAATAAAAATTAAAATGTTCATTAATTTCTGACACGGACGACGCGACAGCAAGATTTGAAAGGGAGTTAAATTACCTTTGTGCATGCGGATGCACATGTTCCTATTTCGTTGTGATAACAGAGAATTTTAGGGGAAAATGTACAATCTTGTTTTGTTTCAGGACTAAAATGCAAATATAGGAGACTGGTGTGTGTTATATAATACAATGTCAATTCAGAGTTTGCGGTGAGATGCTTGTTTGCCCATGTTTTATACACGCCCAGCCACACATTACTCCGCCATGAATCACGAGTTGACAAAGAACTTTGTGGTAGGAAGATAAGGAGTCGGTGTAAACATCCTAATCTATAAATAAGAGCAGTATCATTTTATCCAACCGCTGGGCGTATGTACTTAGCTACAAAATTGGTAGAGAACTAAACGTGGCATCCTGTTGATTATGTATATTGGATGAACTTTGTTCTTGTGGGGTATGGAAATAGGAAGTTCGGTTTCTCTTTTGGCCTGTTTGAGGTAAAGTGATAAAGATGTGAGTCACTCACTTTGGTAAGCAGAAACATTACAAACTGAGCTCCGCTAGGAGAGAATGAGTACAATAAAACCTGTAAACGGTGCGGGTGGAAAAATAGTGTACTAAATAAGTGGAGTGTCGCCAAGTTAGAAAGTCTGCCATTTGTAGAATTGAGGAGTCCTTGTTGCAAAATAAAATTGATATATTTAGTTATAGCAAAAATTGTAATTCTGAGGAAGGAAATAAGAAATTGAAGGAGCCTTGTAAGATATTAATGCATCGACAAGCAGTTTTTTTATTTTGGTGAATGTTGCATCCGAAAGAAAAATTATTATCATTGAGAAAATAACACTGAAACGTTTAGGTAATTTGTCATTTATTGTCATTTGTTGAAACTTCAAAATAGTCCTCAAGTGGTTAGCGAGAGTATGTTATAGACCAGAGAAGTCTAGTTGAATTGCTAAATACAACATACCTCACATTTCCAGGCGCACTGATAATAGTGTTAACTGACGTTTACACCTCAGTCTTACCAACTCCGACCATCATTACTGAGTCCTTCATTCTGAAATTACGTGATTAGGACTTTGGCACGCGTTCATTCATTTCTTCGAACCTGTAAACCTTCAAATTTAAACTTTCGTTTTGAACTAGTTATATTCTCTCTTACAATTTATGGGTATGCATTACACCCTGCCAACCTCGAGTTCGTAAATAAAAGACATTATAACAATATAGACCTTAGAGTAAGAAAATATACAGAGAGTCTGTGAAGGGAGAAAAGCGTGATTACTGGATTACATTACAATCCGTTACTGG
>JAHZMW010004150.1:0-10406 GCA_027743745.1 Alloscopus bannaensis | reverse complement strand
TTGGTGGACTCGTCAGAAATTTTGGTGGACTCGTCAGAAATTTTGGTGGACTCGTCAGAAATTTTGGTGGACTCGTCAGAAATTTTGGTGGACTCGTCAGAAATTTTGGTGGACTCGTCAAGACTTTTACAGCACTCGTCGACAATAACCATTCAAATTAGCGTAACCTAGCAACACAACCAAGCCATTCAACATCAACTATCTATTTCCGTAAAAACTTCAAAATTGTGAGGTCACTTGACCTTCACACGGTTAATTCGGTTTTATCCCCGTAGATCCAAAATCGAAAAAATTGGTAGGGTGGTAGAACTTTTCATTTCCCATCGAATGGTGCTAGTTTTGTTTGGGGCAAAGCTCGGGAACCAACTCTATCGGGTCACAATACATCGCGGTATCCATGTTGTTTTAGGTTCTGTTGCATCATTAGATTGGTGAGACATCATTAGATTAGATTGATAATTTTGTATCGAAAAGTTATCGGTTAGGTTAGAGGTTAGGTTTGAATAAAATATTCGATTGGGGTTGGATAGGTTAGGTTAGGTTTAAATGTGCCTATATGTTTTCACTTACTACGAGATGGATGAAGAGATGGATGTTATATGAAAGTTTTGGGGGATCAATGTTACCGTATGCGCTTTTCCACCGTTTTACATTGCGATTTTCCTGTGTTATTCTTTAGAACAACATAGCATTTCTAGAACTTCAGGGCCCCGATAAAATTGGTTCCGGAGCTTTGCCCCAAACAAAACTAGCACCATTCGATAGGGAATGAAAAGTTCTACCACCCTACCAATTTTTATCGATTTCGGATTTAACTGGATATTCCCTATTTGTTTCCTTCACACTTGCACACCAGTGGTAAAAATCCCCTTATCAGAGCAGAGAATAACATCAACCAGAATTCATCATCATCATGGCAGAGAGGTAAGTAGCTTTTCGAATCCCTGGAATAATTCCAAATTTCACAATCGCTTTCACTCGATTACATTCAAGTTCATTTACAAATTCCAGGCATTTCGAAAACAAGCGGAAGCACCGCGGCGGAGTTGATCATATCTGCAAGGATTGCTCTATCAACCGCATGCTAACCAAAATCGAGGAATGGCGTAGCGTCAAAGGAAAGGAGGCGCTCAGGGAACGCTGCATCGGATTTCTGGTAAGAGCTTTACGATTGGGACTATCGGGAGGAACCGCGGAGGTGGACTATAACGAGTTTTGGCGTGTTCGCAATAATAAGATTCAACGGCAGTCGATTGCACGGCATTCGAAGCGACAGACGCTTCAAGAAGAGGCAGGACTTCCGAAGCAGCTTGAATATGCATTTCATAACGGCGCTCAAACCCTGGTCGACGCTATTCGCCAGCTGGAGGCTGCCAAGGAGATGGCGAAAAACGACCTAAGGCAAATTGAAGCGGCAAAGGGGGAAGAGCAGCGACAGCTTAACGAGCTTCGTAAGGCAAAGCGAAGCGAGCGATGTACGCTGGAGCAGAATTTGAAGAATGAGCTGAAGAAGCTTTCCAGGGAAAACGAGATGCATCGACGCAAAAATTCCGAGCTGGAGTTCCAGGTTACAGCGATGCGCAATGAGTTGAAGCAGTTTGCGATGACGCTTAACAGTAGAGTATCTGAAGGAGACCAGATGAGTGGGAAGAAGAAGAAGAAGAATAAGAAGTGAGCCGGGCATTTCAAACATTGTTTCGGGAATAGGGAAATATTGTAAACTTTGAATGACACTCCTGTCTCGAAAGCATTTAGTTAAAAAAGTTTTGCAAGCCGTCCATAATATAACACTTTAAGTTGTTGTTTTGCTTTATGCATAAAACATCAGCCAAAAATTTTAATAAGTCTGTAATGTTGCACTCTGTTCCAAGATTACAAACTTATTATCTGTCCGTAATATGTTCTCATAAATCTGCATTTTACATATACGTTTAGAAAATAAGATTTTACGATTAATCTTTTAAGTGGGTTTTTTTTTCATTTCCTATAATTTTCGTGTGGAATAAGGTTGTTACACTCAAGCTCATCAACAGCGCAAACAGCAAACACATCTCTAGATAATTACATTTAGATGCACACAATTACCCTTGGATGAGCTTATAGCATTAAGAATCTGGTCTGGAAAATGTAAACGTTAACCGCAAAGTCAACCGACAAACTATATACATTTAATTTGGTACAGTGCCATTTGTCAGGTTAACATAATAGCTCGCTAAAGGGGGCTTTGCAGATCTAAACTTTCTACTTCGCCGCATTTCACTTATTTTCCTGTGACCTTATGGTAGTACGTAATCGTTAAAATCGAAATATTGGCAGGATGGTTTCAACACCCAACTTAAAGACATACAAATTGCATGCTTTTCCACTTCGCATTGTGACTACTTTGAAAGTTCTGTTATTTGTTGTGCTTCAATTTATAACGAACGGAGAAAACTTCCGCTCACGACACTGTAGTGTGCATAGAAAAATTTATTAACTTGGTGAAACAGTCTGCAAGAAAAGAATGAGAGTGCCAGTATGGAGTCCATACTATGGACGAAGAAAGGGAAAGTAAATACTGTACAAGCAACATCTAACCGCACCGTTCCCAAAACTTTTTTGAAAACTTTCACCAGAACCAGACTAACAATGTGCTCGACAGTCGCCCGTGAGTAATTCTGTTTTGGGTTTGGATGCGTGCATCTTGGCTAATACAATAATTCCGACGAGTGGACCGTAATTCACCGTAGTTGAAGTGAACCTTTAAACCCATTCTGACAAAGAAAGTGTCAAATGTGTCACACACAACTTGTGTGTCAATTTTCCATAACATCCAGGAAAGCGCTGATGAAACGATGGAATTCAGACTGGCGTTAGTCTGACTGTATGAAGTTTTGCATTTAGTACGAGCACCAACTTTGCATTTAGTAAGTTCCAGGATCCTGCGTGGATTTTAGAAGCTGTCTCATCAGTCGTTAAATTTGAATTTTACTGTCCCCAGACCCCGACAACGTGACGTATTTCGGGGTCACGGCAGCTGTATACAATATGTCCCACAGAAATATATGGATCAAGGCGTCTCAAGCGACACAAAAACACAGCAGAGAGCACACATTGAAAATTAGTGCGAAACATTCTTAACCCATGAAAACGACATTATTATGGCTCAGAAATTGGCAACCCACAAAAGCAAACAATAATTCTAACTGGAGCAGCACAGCAATCCAAGATAACCCACTTTATCATACTGACAACCACTTCTAATGTTCAAGATGGATTGCATATGTACCCACCCCCTCATCCGCCCAGTTAGTCTCCTTACCCTAACGCATATAAAAACTTTACGAAGTCATGTCACAAATTCTTCCAGAGAACTCTAAAGGAAAAAAGCATATTTTCTTTACCGCAACATGATGCCTCTGTATTATGTATATAGAAAAGAAAGTTCTTGGTTCTTTTTAAAATGTTACTCAAGTTGTGAGTGAAATTGTAGATCATTGTGGGATTTCAAAATGGTCACGATGATAAAACGTATCAGTTTTTTGTATAGTTTATTTATCTTCCAGAGAAGACCGAGAGTTTTATTTCATATAACTAGAAACTGTGCAAAGATGCCAAGAAACGATTCCAGGCAAGTGCCCTGCTTTCTCTCACTCTCCGTGATGAAAAAGAAGTCAATTCAAGACTGTAATGGAAGTGTCTTCAGGATATCTGAAATGTTTGAGTAAATAGTGAAACAGGCCAGGACGCAGCGTGAGGAAGGAAGAATATTACGACAATAGCAAATCAAGACGACGTACGCTGTCCACAAAAAGTGCTATTACAGAATATACGGTGAAAGTGGAACCAGTGAGATCTTTACGTTTTTTATTCTTGCGAAGATATGTATATTATCGTCTATTTTTGTTTGAGATATCTACAATATAGTATGTATAGCATTCAGGGACGGATGTTACTAGTATATGAAATGTTTTTCTTCTCTTTTTCATGGTTTGCCTCTACTCATCCTGTTATATATCTTGATCAGAGGGACATTCATGCATGCTCCATTTTCATCTTTCATCATTTCTGTCACAAATACACATTCACATTCTCATCGCACATAGAAAAGAATGGTAGTGGGGTGTGGAGAAGATTGTATGTTTGCCCAGAAAAAAACGCGCACAATAATATTGTTCAGTGAAGCGACTTTACTATCATCCCACTGCAGTCAATTTAATAGAGAAGACTTTAACTTATCTTAACAAAAGGACAAATCACAACCTCTGAATCTCAAATAGCTAACTGTAGACACCACAAAATGCGACATGGGACCAATAATAACACTGAGCCAAAAATCCAATGTCCTTCTTGCATTTGATCTATGTATCGCGGAGAATACGCGAGTCTGCATTTTATACAAAGTTTTCTATTGGGAAAATAGATGAAAAAGGATTTATTACGCCGAATCATTTTCCTTTGTACCCAACAATTTCTCATTGTATATAACATCTCTAGTGAACTTTGGAATTTGAATAGTGTCTCTCCCTTAAACGACAGCGAAGCCGCCTCTGTAAAATATTAGGAATGCGACTAAAAATCGAGGCTTTCTGCACGGACAGCTAAAACTTGAGTTAAACGATTTATTGCTGCAGTAGTACCCACGTTGATTTTGGTGCGTAGTATCTTTTATCTCGAGTGAATTTTGGCTTATTCGTATTATGTATATGTATTTTGACATTCCGGAATGTCCCTTGTACGCTTTCTCTTTTCTCAATGCAAAGAGAAGCCGCGTGACTCGGGCTTACATCACGCCAGTTCCTTCCTATTAAAACTCTGTTGTAATTTGCTTTCTTTTACCAGATTAGATTAGATAAGTGGCTTGATACAACAATAGGTTAAAAGGGAGCTTTCTCCCATGTACATTAGTATCACGGAGTGTGGAGATAGTTACAACTTTGTAATTTTTATTTACTTCTTGAAATTACAATGAGCTGAAATTACAAGTGTGTGCTGAGCTCATTGTCGTTTGTGGAGATTAGAATTCATTACGAGCTTACGAGCTTACTTGGATTTGGTAGCACACTGAAATACATACCAAGGCTGGAGCAAAGCGTAAAGTGACCCAGCAGAATCACTTCCATTTCACCCTGCAAAAAGAGGGTGCTACTTCAAAAACGAATCTATCACAAACACGTCTTGCATTTGAAATTATGGAGAGTGATTGTGATGCCAGATTCCCTGACAAAATCAAAACAGTGTAAACAAACTGATCCGTACGATTATACTTTGGTTACTTTCTTCTTTGGAAAGTAGAAAGAATATGATCTGCTTTACCATGTAGTATATCGTTTGACTCGAAGGTGGCTTCACCCATTCACTCCAACTGACAAGTGATGCATGTGAGTAAGTGGAGTGAATCACTCCCAAGCTATACCACTCAACGTTAGCCACTTTGTAGTTTCGCTACCTTCCACCTTCCATCAACGACAGCTTGTCTTCAGTAAATGTTATATCAAAGGTTTTAAGCCGCTTTCCGTGGCACTTTAAGATTCAATTTATCACAACACTCATACCAAAATTGATTAGGAAGTTTGACAGCAGTTTGACTAATGTACCCTACTATAACTTTTTGTTATAAAATCTCTAAAGGCTTTCTGTGTGGTCGAGGAAGAAATCTGGACTTTTCTGGGCTAATAATGTATGAGACTCGAGTTTAACTAAAAATTGTTTTATAGGTTGTAGTATGGTTAAACACGAAAATCTAGCAGGTTTTTACGTAAAGTATATGTCGGTTAAAGTTTACACGTAACAAGTCAGTTCTACTTATAAAAATAGTATTTCATGCGATTTGGAACATTACTCTGAGACACAAGTTGTGTCCAAGAGTTTTCAGTTGAATAAAGATCAAATTGTATTTCAACTTGCTCCAGCACTTCGAAGTCAGTAAATATGCCAAGTGCTCCAAGACCGAGTCCAAGATTACACATGTTCTCCCCAAATAAATACACGCATTATTCTTCTGCACAAGACTTGACACCGAGAAAATTCTGAAGCAGGGGTGATGATGATGAGTTATCGTTGTTGTGCAAAAGTAAAGACATGCTTTCTGCAGGGCGAGTTGATAAGATTGGATAATTTAAGTAGACAATCATTTCTTACGGACCTGTCGCTTTCGATTAGTTCTCACTCATCAGCCACTATTGAGACTGATTATTTATGGAAACGATTTTGAATAACTGAATTATTTTGAAAAATACCTCATCGAATCTTAGGGTACCATTCTCAACATCTAACTAAACCTGTACATTGTACATTGTACTTCAGAATTACTGTGCCTCTCAACTCGATGGTGTTAAGAGAATGCCTTAGGTAGAGTTTATTAAAAATAAAAATTTCGAAATTTCCAACCTCTTTTGTTGTGGCTGTCAAATCGTCACGAAATGAATTTTTCGTGTATATATTTAGGTTGTCTCTAGGTATAATCTCAAACGTCACCTTGATGAAGAGGAGGATAGCAGTAAGGTCAAGCGATGCTTGAAAATTCATTTCTTTACCGAGTTTCATCAAGTGTTCGTATGATTTACGTTGCACAATTAATGACAGTAACTTGTTCCTACCATAAACGACCAATGTACGTGATTTTACGTTGGGTACCGTAAGTAGTTGATGCATATGCTTATCACATATCACAACGTCATTAGAATTGTGAAGGTTGCTTCTTGTGGCCTACTGCCTTGAATTTTGTACCATGTTGTCGCAGTTTGCAGATCGCTTGAAAACAACTCATCTACAGCAATCGCACATAAAGCTACGTACTCTTCACACTGAGCAAGGCAACCATCCAGCAATTCTATTCAGAAAGCAACAACGGATCTGTGAATTTATGTATTTATTGAAATGAAATTTAGTTTGTACAAGTAGGTGAGCAGTGAGTCTGCCTGAAATGTCAAGATAAAAACTTTTGCATAACTCCCCGACTTCCTTTTTCTTATTATAAACGCTATAACTGGAGATGTATGTATCACAAAGTTTTTCGTTGCGAAACTGGTGAAAGGCTTCTGTTGCCAACGACTGGTGAGATCCTTTGATTAGATTTTCAAAAGTGACGTACTCACAACACTCCTCCAGTGTCGAAAAGTCATAAAAAGCATCTGTCAAAAGCAGAAAGTGGGCAGGCGTCGAGGAAAAATTGAGAAGTCTGGACTGGCAACACATGTTTCGTTGTACAGTAAAGTTTAAAAGTGCTCACTTCCAACAACAGATTTCTTAAAAGTGAGTCAGAAGGTACGTTTACCAAATGCATCTGTGAAACCTTAAACACGTCATGAGGGCCTTTTCTTTTGGTGCGTGAAATTAGGTAGAAGAATCTTAGAAACAAGCCAGCGCATAATTTCATACATGTACACGTAACCCCAACCTGAACCTATACAAAAGCTGGAAAAGTAATACAGCAAAAGTTTGCAATTTTACTTTTAAAGTACCGACTCTTCACAGAAAGTTCCCAATAACAATTTCCATCATCATATCCAAGTTTCCTAAAAACATGTTACCCACGAAGCGCAATTTCATGTGCGGTAAGAACACTGCTTGTGTACGCCTACTGAAGAATACTGTAATTGGCAACATTAAAATTTATTTTTAATAAATTTTTACCACGGGTGAGTATATAGCAAACGACTGCTTAGACTACTTTCTCTCTCGTTTTTTAATTCGCTTTTGTATCTTAGATTATCGAAAAGTTTTCATTGGTGAAATATTTTTCACTACGCCCATTGCTTATTATTGTTATTATTTTCATTTTCAATACGAAACGCCCAGGTGGTTTTAGTTTTAGAAGAAAAGATGACGACGAAATTAGTAATTCCACTAGTGAGGGTTACTAACAAAGTTTAATACACTTTTGAGTTTAAATGTTTTTGAGTTAAGCGGTTACTGAAACAATCAAGATGATTATTACTAAAACTTTGGTTATTGCGGAAGCACGATTCATTGATTCTTCTAGAAGTTATAAAACCTATAAAACTGGACCGTACTAACCACCAATGGGGAAGCAAACTCCAATTGACCACGAAGCAGACTCTCCTAACTTAGCATTTTCATTTCAAAGCTCTCAAACAAGTAAAAACAAGTAGTATAAAATATTATATGTAATACATGTATGGTTCTGATGGTAAAGTTTTTCCTGTCGTTATACAATCAGTTTCGTTCAGTTGAAATTTCGACTGTTACATACACATTATTCTCAGTTAGCACATATTGATGAGCGTCGGGTTCTAATGACCAACTCCTGCCAGCAGTTATGATGATTAACAACACTCCGCTGAATTTTGACACATTGCTTTTATTGTCACAGGAAAAATGATGATGATTTTTAGTACATGCAATGGTAAATACACCGCAGCCGCAGTGATGAGTGACGTTTCCAACCGCTTGAATAGACTTGAAGAGGTTCACACATCAATGTAATTAGCTAAAATATGGGTGCTGCATTTACAAAGAGTATTTAATGCATCACTTGTAGAGCAAGATCTGATGTAGATATTTTGGGACTATTTGTACATTACGTCCGTTCAAATTCAAACGACCTTGAGCAAACCTAGTCTTCTCGCATGGGGATGAATTATTTGCCACGCTTAGAACTTGAATAATACTCATATTTTAATTTGACTAAAATCAATGGTTACTTACTGATTAAAAGCACGTATGCAATTTGTACGAGCGATCCTCGATTGCCAAATCCAACCACGATTACCCCACCCCAAATAAACTTATTGGCTCTCACAAGATTGCAGATACTAGTGCCATGATGTAGGATCGAACTAAAGCATCAGTATATCATATTGAGGTTAACCATTCCAGAAGATGCAATTGAACACGCTTCCGGTAATAGCAAAAACCTACATCATAGGTATATTATACCTGCTTGGTTTATAAGTTTCTGTTCTTCTTCATCTTCTTTTTAATGCTTCCTAGTTTTCTACTCTAGAGTTCCACAAAACTCATCTCAACGCAGTGAACGAAGGAGTCCTCAATTTCAAAGGAGAATCAGCAGTGGATCAAAAACGACTACAGATGTAACCCCAATACTTCAACGTTCGGTTTTTATAGTGGTGGATTAAGCAGACAGGGATTAATCTCATCGAGTCATGCGTTCACTTTTGCCAGAACTTTGGCAATATACTTAGGAGAAAGTTTTCTTCCTCTGGAGAATCTAAGGGTCATAACAATCAAAAGTTTGACAAGCTCGGAAATCTTGTTATCTCAAGTTTGAGGTCCGAGGTTTATTCCTTTCAAGTTCGTTCACTTTTTCCTTCAAATATCATGCTCTTATGTCATTGAACTGTGGGTATGTCACATACCTGACGTTATGGGTAGTCTTCTACTAGCTCTGCACGTTGAGTGTGCGTGTACGGCTAATCGAAAACACTCGAACGTTCATTTCTGACAGGCAAAACTTTTATTATTAAGAACAGTACTCTGAAGAAAGAACAATAAAAAAGTACGTATCAGCTTTGCTCCCCATTTTCTCTAATAATACTTATTAGCAATATAATAGTTAGTTTAATTAGGAGGAAAGACAAGAATTCAAAGATTATTGCTCTTCAATATTATTCGATGAAGTATGTACCTATTATAAACAATCCGAACATATAGCCATTTTACAACTAACACTGGAAAATATACAAGAGGATCGTTGGATGATAGCAACTTTTCAAAATATCAATTTTCTGAACCTAATGACATGTCCTACTCGATACCATTGGAAAAACACGGATGTTAGTGAAGGCTCCGCTCGTTTGTTTTGTACTTAAAATCAACAAATAATAATACGGAAGGAGATGTCGAAAGGGAATGTTGCAGACATATAAATAACCTTAAACGCTCTTTGCCGATTATTTAATACTCAAGTTTTTGAGATCGGGCTTAGTTCAAAATGCTGGTTGATCTGCATTTCATATAAACGTCAAGATTTAGAAATAGGCTGAGCACGCCGAGCCTGAGTAAACGATATGTGTACCATTGCCCTATTTGATAAACAGGAAATTTTGAGGCACGAAACCTAGTACTAGCATCTCGAACTCTTAAGTCTGATGCCTGCAGGTTAAGTGTTGTTTACATAACAATCTCACTCAAATAGACCATGTCGATTTAAGAGAAGCGCAATTGTGTGTAGGTGAACACTACGTAAAAGAATACGTACACTAGATATTGGTGGATGGAAGATGACAAACCTCAAATCTTTCAAGAAACGGAATTTCCTCAAATCCTTTAACTTCGTCAGCGTTGCCTATATTTTAGTAATTAAGTTCCTTTACCATTACTACTCGGACAAAACGCAACGATGCACATAAACACAAGAACTTGTATATACAAGTTCGGAACTTTCCTAGCAGTTCCCCTCCAAACGTGGGAGGGTCGAGAGTGGTGTCAATCGAAAGCTGAAG
>JAHZMW010004149.1:0-137947 GCA_027743745.1 Alloscopus bannaensis | reverse complement strand
CCAAAAGAATGGTGATTACGTTGAACAAACAAAATATGTCTGCAAACGTAAATAATAATTTTTAAAATTAGAAATATAACGAATTTCTACCCATGCGGATCCCCCTTCGGTAAATCACACAATACTCCTCTGCCTGGGATCTTCTTAATGACTTTTCTAGAGCGATGAAAAATGGAATCCCCAAAAGCCATATTGAAGCCTTCGGCTTTTCAACAAAAAACTAATAATTGATGTATCGGCGTACAACACTCACATTGTGGGTTATACGCATAATATTATGTGTGCGTACGACGAAGATCTTTCTTCGTATCATCATTAAGGTTAGTTGAGGAAGGTAGGGTTACACCGACACACAAACTATTCTCAAATCTTCTGTACTTCACGAAAGCACCCACTCCTTTGCCCACCACACATACCACACACACGTAAATGATAAAATACGACCAAGTTAAAAGAAATTTTCCCCTTTTTCTATGCCCGACCAAAAGAAATCTTCCTCTCCTTTACATTCTTGTGTCTCATCCAAGTCTTACAGTAATGATAATATTACACGTATTATTGGATTGTGATGATGCTAGTGTTGTGGTGAAGAAATGTGAAGCGTTATGGGTTCATAGAATATTTTCAAAGGAGTGGACTGTTGTGCGAGAATAGCTTTGCGTTATTAGAATAAAAAAAGAGAGAGATCTTCTTGATGTAGCAGCACCCATCCTTTCCCTGAGAATCCACACACTTCTCTCTCTGCCTCTTTCGAATCTTCAAAGTAAAAAAAAATCATCTCACGATATGTTGATGACTACTGCCGCCGATGATGATCTTTCCCCTCTCTTGACCACGATTCCTCTGAGGGTCCTCTCCCAAAAGGCACGCATCATTGTAAACAGAGAGTGGCGAGATATGAAATATGACGAAAAAAGAAAACAATTCGAAGAGAGTTCAATGCATTATCTATAATATTGCGATGTGGCCTGCAACGTAGTGTGCTCATATGAGATCTGATAAGTCTCTCACTCCCTTGTCCAATATCTCTCCTACTGATTCACTACATGATTCACATACGTCAACATTGCTACATCGGTGGCCAGAAGGATGAGAATTTGTAGGGTGAGATTACACGGAAAATCAAAGGCAAAATTAGAAACTAAAAGGGCGGGTCAGAAAACTATTGCAATTTTCGAGAGCAAGACTAGTGCAATTCCACTTGAAAGTTTCAATTTTTTACATTAGCTACTGAAGGTACTTAATAAATGTGTTATTCTTCACATAAATCAGAATCGTTGAATCCTACGTAATATATTTATGCAAATACTCTGGGTTTTAGTAAGTGCATTTTTTATTGTAGACACCAGTCAAAAACATGCCAGCTTGTCGAGAGCTATTGCATCTACTGATGAAAAAAATGCCTCAATTTATCATTGAATGAATTTATGCATCTCTGGACAAGAGGCTGATAAAAGAGATACATATTGTGGTACATATGACCATCAGAGTGTTTCTTTGTGGTCTCAAGCGACTCACCCGTGACTATTTAGGGAAATAATTAAAAATGCAAACAGGTAACGCGCTGCACTCACTCCAAGAAAAACAGAACTGAGTACTCCACTGCGGCAGTGGTGTTTCAAATGAGATGCAACTTTGTGACGACAAGGTGAGCAAGATTTCATACTTGAGAAGAAACCCATGAAAAAAAATCAACGCGAAAATATATTTAGTCACCTTTGCTCTCCTCATCAACATTTCAGCAGCTTGACGACACGAGATCTCTTGTGCCTTCCTCTAATCGACGTAGATGTTGCCGATGGCTCTCTGGCATTTAAAGAGGGTGACCATGTTAATAGAGAGTGAGTGGTTACATTTATGATTCATGTTTTCTGCTCGACATTACACTTACGGAGAAGTGTCTCAAAGTCGAAAGACAGGAATAATTTACGCTTATCAAATCAGTAATCATTTCTGCAGCTGTTGGAGCTGATGATGATTCACGTAATCATTCATGGCTAAAAAATCAGTACTTAGCTAAATGTGCAGTGAGAAATTAGCGAGAGACAATCAAGAGAAGTACATTATCGATTATAACCTTGCCAAAAGATTTCCCTTTTCCGAGCTATTTAAAAATGCACATTTTTTCACCGATTTTTATCCTCGCTTGACGAACAACTCTGTGAGTGACAACACCCAATACAAAGCACCCTCTTGATTTAACCTTTAGTAATTTATCATCATGGACCTTGCAGTTGTAGCCATAAAAAATAATGAACTTTACATGACGCGCAAACAGTGGATAATTGCGATTTTCGCTTTTCGAGCGATTTTGTGTGGGGGGAAAGACCATGAGAAAAAATGGGATTTCCTTCTTTGTCATTATATCCTTTCCGAGAGACTCTCGTCTGACTTGTGACTTGAAATATAAATTCCATGTAATTTTTTTCATTTCTCTCGATACAAAGCTTGAAAGTAATATGCTTACAGATTAACATGATATCAAAAAAATATATTTCCATGGGAAACCAACTCTCTGGAAAACAATCATGCAATTTCTCAGCAAAACATCACGTAAACCTGTGACGAAATACTGGCAAAAATCCCTTCTTCCTTTAAGACTTCCTTCTTATTAAAACGATGCTCAAGGTGAGGCAACGCTTTTGCGCTGTGGTTTTTTAAAAAATGAAATAAAACAATCACGCAGCCCGTGTAACTAGTAGTAAACTACAGAGAGAGAGAGATATGTGAAAGTGCGCATTCAATTATTTCATGGGATTTCATCTGAACGTATTGAAACGCTGAAAAGCTCACCAACACACTTTTACATGAGCGAAGTACATCTTTGACAATATTATGATGCTCTCAGCGCACAGGGAAATGCGTCGTGGTCAAACAATGGTCAGTGCACCCTTCGCAAAATGGTACTACTGACACAGTAACGAATGAATGAGACACTCACACACGGTAAGAGTTGTTTGGGATTTGATTTTCTTTCATCTCTCTCTCCACACAACACGACCAGCTAAAGAAAAAAGTGGGGGATTGTATTGAGAAAACCGCACGATTTTTCTACGACTCCTTTCCTCCATGTTGAAGCAGTAATCATCCTGTGAGCAGCAGGAAGGATTATGCATTTTTATAATAATAATAAAAGGAGAGAGAGAGATCCGTATATTTTTCTCCGTTTTTTAAAGGCTCGTCGAATGTACATTCATAAATGCTCAATGTGTGATACATTTGCATACGGTGTTTTCTTCACACGGAGTGTTGTGAATTGGCACTGATGCTACTCATGACGAGATCTCCTCAAACCAGCAGCTTGAATGAACGACACAACGTTACTTTGTACAGTACACGACAGGCAAAATTTTTACTACAACTACACGTTGCTCAAAGCTTGAAAATGCACTTCTCTCTTATCTCAAGCACCTGCAACAGGTACGCAGAGGGAAGAGCTGAAAGTGTGTATGCCTGCAATATGAGAAATGTTGGGCAAAAGCTCGTGTACTTCATGTTAGACACATGAAGAACCTGTTGTGTGCCTCGCTGTTTTCTTTCGTGATGATCATGATGACGAGAAGGGGCTGGTTCTGAAGTCGACTAACTTGTTGGCTTTATTCTAGTTTTGGCTTTGATGCCATCCACACACTCGCGAGGTACTCGATACGTCGTTGCCTGAGAGCATTATGAAGATGTTGTGAGGCCGCTTGTTTGTAACCACACTCTTTACGAAGATCACCCATCTTTCTCTACCCATTGTGTGTCAGCTCATCGGCAGCCCCGGTTTTATTGGGGTAGTGAGTTGTTGCACTCAATTGTGACGATACTCGACTTTTTTTTCTGCTGCTGTCCTATACTTGTGTGTCATTCTAAAAGGCATTGTGGTCTTTCCCTTTCGTACAGTTTCGGGGCAAAAGGGAAGTTCCAACTGAGGACCACTTACTTTTTTCACCCAAAAATTAGAACAGAAACGCGAAGAAATCCAGTTACTCATTTCAAAGTGTGTTTGTCGGTGTGAGTGTGCTCTTTGTCACTGGTTTCGCTGTCATCTCAGCGGGACACGATTAAAAATAACACTTCCTCCGTGTTCCCTTGAAAGTGTGAAGAATCAAGAGCGATTTCATACGGGGTCATTTCGCCTCTGCGTCGTTCCGAATTCAAAGTGAAGAGGACATTTTGATGCTGAACCATGAAATTCGGTTAGTCGTCGAGTGAGTCAGTGTTTGAGTGTGTTGTGCTGAATCTGAATCATTTTCATGTTTCTGATTTGCGGAACAAAGTTTATGCATAATTTACTTCCCTTTTTTGAACACTCTTCACCTTTAAAACAGCGAATGCCGAGAGTGTGACTCACTTACCCACGTAAAGTGTTCGGCGTGTGAGGACTGAAAATTGTGAAGAAAAGACGATACATTTCAAGAGAATCATAATACGCTCTTTCTCTTTTTTGACGTTGTTAACGCTCGAATTTGCATATTGGTTTGGAGCTTATGAATTGGTCTTGGTCATTGGACGATAATAACGCCAAAAAAACAGGAGGATTGACGACGACAAAAAAAGCTCATGAAAAGTGCAGTGTAACAGTGACTTACATTGGGATAAAATACTGAACTTTTGTTTAGCATTGTTGTAATCTGTTGTCGAACTTGTAACAGGACCATTATACATTTGTATTTATTTTCTCTTTTTGTTGGACTATTCCCCTTTCAGTGTGAAGGCTTACTTCAACGCGTCATCATTTTTAGCACACAATTCGGGTGGAAATGGAAGTATGTGTGGGAGCAGCTAAAAATACGTTTCTCTCTTTGATTGATGTGTAAATGAAGCGCTGTGCAATTTATGACTGTAATATCTCAACTTTTTGAGGTAGCCTTCAATAATTAATTTATTCGCAATGCGGATCTGAACAGAGAGAGAGAGGAGCTTTATTGAGAGCTAGCCAACTAAGCGTGTCACCTTGATTTCCAAAAATATCCTGATCACAATTAGCATCAGGTGGAAGAGCGAAAAAAGGGGTTGATGACAAAAGGGTGCACACTTCATTACGAGTAGTGCACTCATTTGGAGAGCTTGTTAAATGATATGGAGCTAGAGTGTGAGATATCAGTTGCAGTGCGCCATTATGGCAATGAGATCGTTAAATGAGCACGTTGACCATGGGACAATGATTCTTGTCGGAGGAGCGCTCTCCACTCACAACACCAATCTCAGCCGGAACGAGGTATCCTCATTGTTCAACTCGTCGTCGTCATCATTACAAGCTTCACTCACATCTTCCTCCAGACTCTCCGCTAGAATTCTGGGTCTCCGCTCTCCTCGTCTGACAAGTTGTTGGCATTGGGGCTGCCAACTTGGCTTGAGTGAGTTGACCTGAAAAACAGAAGAACGAGGGAAGTCCATTGTGAATCTGAACTGGATACGGATCCTCTCTAGTGTTACAAAAGGGAAGGTGCGAGAAGATGGTGAAAGATTTCGTCTTCCAAGACCCATTTACATGTTCCTTGAAGTGTGTGAGTGTGTAGCTTTACAGGACTCTTTGAGAGACCTTTAGAGTCGTAAATTCTCGTGTAATTTATACACAGCAGCCTACGCTAACTCTGAACTATGCGAGCCTGCACTTTTGTGCATCATCCCTCTCTGATTTATCAACCCCCTGTAACAAGGTAACCCCTCAAAAAATCGAAGAAAACAAGCCCCGTGTGCTTTGTTCACTCACCTTGAGAGCGAAGAAGGATTGGATTCTCCACAATTTTTTCCTCTTTTTTTGGTCACAACAACAACAACAAGAGGACATTACCATTTTCTCTGAAAATGTGAATGGGTGAGAGGAAAAGGTTAGAAATATATTGGACACACACACTCTCGTTTTGGTATGCAAAGCATTTTTCGTTGGTGTGTGGATTGTGCAGTCTTGCATGGTCATCATCTCTCGTCGTCAAAGAAAAACATGACTGAATGACCATCAGCTAAAAATAAAGACTGCTTATTTTTCAGTGACAATGTGCTCACACATCCGTTTCCAAAAATAGTGAGAGACAACACCCCCGAGAAAAAAATACATTGTCGTCACCTTTCTGCTCGCAACTTGTCATTTCAGTGAGCCTCCGGAGGCGATCTGGTACATCAATGTAGACGAAAAATTTGTGTGACAGGGATTTTTTGTGCTATTTGTAAAAAAAGCAAAAAGTGGTGCAAAAGTTTTGAGCGCAAGTATATGATTATTTGTGAGGAATAACACGCGTCGTTTTTTTTCTGACGGAACTTTATTTCAAAGGTAAGAAATGCATGGGTTTTATGAACAGTATAAAATATATTTATAATAAAATACATATTGTGTTCGATGTGTAGGTAGAAACACAGAGATGATAATCATTTAGAAGTATAAAACTGTAGAAAAAAATATGTTCTCATTTTTTACTGGTTGATGTTTGATATTTCGTATTTCTTCTTTGATAAAAAACGTCGAGTCCAAGGTGTCGTTCGGATTGAATGGCTGCTTCTGGGCATCGCACGACACGATAAGGAGTACAAATATGGGAAGAAATCACATCTTCGATTTAAATATACATATATACATTTAGGCAGTAATGTGAGAATGACAAGCGCATTCACAAGACATTTTGCCACACACATGCAAAATCAAAGTTATTGGTGGCTAACTGTGAGCTCCTCCGTCTGCTTTCATCTTCGTCGAATAAAAGTCGCTACTAAGAGAAATAAGTGTTGAGGATTTTTTATGTCTCGTCTTCCCTTCCTCGGTGATCTCATAGATTTCTTGTGCGACGAGTGAGACACAAATATTTGTCATTAACATAAACATCACTTTTTATATATTTTGTTGTTGAATACAAACCCAACCAGTTCACCGATTGTTGTCTGTACTTGTACAAAAAGATGTTTAAATCCAAGAGCCAACAGGTCGAGTCAGGTTTACATTTGAAATTTGAGACGGAGGAGTTGAGGAGAGAGACGGCTGAAGAGAAAAAAGTGTTAAACCCCGATTAAAATTGTAGATCCAATATTTTATTTGCAAAATGTCAGTAGTCACTCTGGTAGTCCTGCTGCGAAAGGAAATCCTGCCCCTGGGTACTCCAACTCTGGGGGAGGTGAAAAAGAGCAGTGGGTGGCATTCCTCTCCCTTGTAGAGACACACCGTTTTCTCTCTGCACAATTAGGGAGAAGCAGGTCGGGGTGGCAGTAGTGTGATTTTTATCTCAAAATACACAACTCTCTCGCTAAACAAAGACACTCTGTCGTTTTCCTCCGTTCGGCTATTGAAACCTAAAAATACTCGTAAAAATGTAATCCCAGGAGAAACAAGTCGGCGAAATGAAAAGTCGTTCGTAACTACACACACCTCTCTCTCTAATCAATCTTGTCGAATCCAAGTTCGCCACGACAGCGACAACGATCTCATTGAGAACTGAGTTTTACACGCGTATTAACATTCAGAGAGAAAATCCCAGGGCTCCATCATCTCATCTAAAAGCGTGTCACAAAAAAAATATGCATTCATGGGCAAAACTTCGAGTAGCGGCGGAAGACGCAGAGCTACAATAAATGTAGCTGCTAAATATAAAAGCGCATTTAAATATCCGAGTCAATCATGATGATCATCAGTCATTACCATCATCATCATGTGTACTCGTACACATGCCGTTGTGACGGCAAATCCCTTTAGAATTCATGTCAGGAGAAGGTGATGCTGGTAAATACGTATTTTAGGGAGCCTATCTGATTTCAAACCTCTATTTACATACATGAACAACCATGTAAATGGTCAGTAGTACGTAGATACAGCCACTCTTTTCTTGATTAGTCGTAGGATTACTGGCGAAGAATGCCTCGCACATAATATTTTCATCTGTGGTCTCTCACAAAGTTTTATTACCGTACGTGAATATATTTCAGGAGAAATGTGCCATTGCAAATGTAAACTGCATATAATATTTATGCCCATTCGATGACGAAGAAAAGGGGAATGTACTCTCCAACAACAACAACACTGATTGGTGTATGTGCGGTTTTAAAGCTTTGTGAAGCTGTCAATTTTTGTCGTGTCATCATCAATCATATCTCGCTTGATGAATCTCCAAGTTAATGAAATGCGTATTTCAAGTGTGTGTGCATGCATCTCTGTATGTCAATGTGTGACGACGACGATATTTATAAAGAAAAAC
The DNA here is from genome assembly GCA_027743745.1 of Alloscopus bannaensis. Lineage (NCBI taxonomy): Eukaryota > Metazoa > Arthropoda > Collembola > Entomobryomorpha > Entomobryidae > Alloscopus > Alloscopus bannaensis. The sequence continues at coordinate 129,785 of JAHZMW010004149.1, read as the reverse complement.
TTTTGCATTTCTACATTCCTTTTTTTTAAATACATCTCTCTCTCTCTGACAAAGACACCATGTATTTCTTTTCACTGTCAAAAAAAAATCTACAAGTCTTTCCATACTATACTGCATGCACTTTCGTCTCATTTGGGTGTCTGTGTGTGGATTAGTATTTGAAAGATTTACCATTCGAAGACGTTTTCTCTTGTGTCGAAGGAATGCAGGTGTATGCAATACGATGGTTATATGAATTTTGTCTCTTTTTCTGTAGACGATTAGTGTTTTTTTTGGCAGTCCTCCCTTTTCCCTATCTTTTGCATTTGATTAACTTACATTCGCATTTTTTTTCTGCGGTGGCCCACAACATGAATTTTATTGAAAAACATTAGAACGTTCTCATTAATGCGCGTCAGTATTTACACAAACACGCTGAGTGAGTGCGAAGCGTGTCCGTGAATGTGTGGGGTGGTTGTCATAAATTTGTTGTGAATTGTGAACTTGGCATTTACGTTGTCATTCGAGGTATTCTCTGACCTGCCTCATTTCTGCCAGCTGCTGCTTGAAGGCAGCTCAAAAAAACTTATCGAGAGCAGTGATAATAATATGGTTTTCGAGGATGGGGACTCTGCCCTGTCCCTTTTTTAGATATTTAAATATATAAACCTCGTATGGACTCGCAATCTTGCGCGAAAAGAGTTCTCATCAAAAAAGGATTGATTTTTCCTTGGGGACATTGTCCTGTCACAAAATATTAGCGCTCACTCGCTCCTCTTGCCACATGATGAGAATGAGCCTGCAAAAATACGCTAGTCCAACGCAAGTGAATGACTTACTTTGTTGTATTTGGTTTGCGGCTGTACACGCACATCTGCATACGAATATTGATATTTCGCATTGGGAGCAGCTCCACTCGTTAATTGATCAATCGAATGACAATAATCACATTCAGAGAGAGAGAGGGACACAGATTGTTTGAGCAAAACTAGGTGAACTTTACACAAGTGTGCTCTCAAAAATTAGTGCAGTTTTGCTCCTCCTGCTCACTTGAGATCCGAGCAGATACAAAGGGTAGTTAGGTGCACTCAATTGGATATTCTCAATGATAGGTTAGTTAGCCTTCGATCCCCTTATAATCACTGGTTGGACAAAAGCTAATTTATTTATGAAAAATGATCGATCGACTTGATGACACCGGCGAGCCAATCGACTCGATCAAAAGGTGACGGACGTAGAGTTGCCCACTGCTCAAAATCCCATTTTGTGAGCACACTCATTGAGCCAAGATGATCGTCTTGAATCAGAGTCAAGAGCATGTGGGTATTTTTAGGAGAGAAAAGTTGAAAGTTGAAGTGCAACTCTTGCGCAAAAAAAATGTGCATACACACTTGCTCCTTTTTTGTCACTTGTGTGTGTGTTCACGTCACCTCGTCTCCATTGTGAAGGACAAAGGAGAGGAAAATGAAACGTGAAATTAAAAGCGAGGAAAAAAAGGACTCGACAATGTTTTCCATCCATCCAACCCTCACATCCTTTCTCGACTTGATGAGAAACAATAAAGTTTCTAAACGAGCATTTATTCTCTCTTCCTTTTTGCGAGTAAAAGAGACGCGTCACTTTTACTTCTCTTGTTAAACTCGTGCCCACATGCATACACCACACTGCCACACATTTGTGTTCTGAGAAAAATGTATGTTAGAAAACCAATCCGTTTCGTGGTTGTGTGATGATGTTGATATTATTATGTGATGGCGAGCCGGCGGAAACTTGGCTGCATAATGCAACATCAACTGGGAAAAATATTTTCCTCCTCTTTTCACAACTTGACAATAATTGTTTTTAATTCTCCCACACTTTACAACGAAGACAGAGAGACAATCATTTTCTTTGTATCGAAGGGAAATAATTTTTGTTTTATTTCAGCCTTTTTTCCTTTCCTCTCCACTTGTTGTACATGAGGATGATGACGGGTTTTTTTTTCGCAATAGATTAGTATTCCCATTTATTTTACTATTTTAGAAATATCACACAATGGTCTCCTTGTACGCTTTCCAAAGTTTTATAAAAAAAAACCTCACTAGTCTCCCTCTTATTGACTCGCACACACCGCGTGAGTCGTAGTACGTGGCTTGATAAATGTACTAAATCATTTCGTTTAATGATTGCAAAGGTAAAAATTATGCGTATCCTCTGTAATCATTAAGTTTTCTGTCGGCGAGGCATTCAAGTCAGTCATTGTTCTAAGTCTCTCTCTGAACATGAGTTTCGTATAGAAATAGAATGGGAGAGAGAAAAATACCCAATAAAAAGTTCATTAATCAAAGGGAAAGATTTAAAATTTGAAATAGCTAATACACAGGGATTGTGAGACTATTTATTAGTAGGCACAAAAAACTATCACAGGGAAAGGGAGGTTTCTCTCCTGTCTGTGGAGGTGGATTATGAAAAGGCGTGTACAAAACTAGACAAAATTGCCCCTCAAAATGGAGAGCCTCTCGTCCTCTCTCTTGTCGTTCTGCTGAACCACACTTGTGTGAGAGGGAGTTGGAAAATGTTTTTTTTAAATCATTAGAATTGACATTTTAACAGTGATTTGTAACGAAACTGAGTGATAGAGAGGGTGTGAAGTTATGATGACAACGACGTGGCACGCATCAAACATTCCTGCACTTGTGTAGCAACAGAATTCGGCTTGTTGATGCCACACTGTTCTCTCTCGTGTGTGTGTACAAAGCTGAAGTTTTATTAGCACAATAATGTTTGCCACATTATTTTGTTAACTCAAAAATTACCCTGTCGCCATGTCGCTCCTTTTTTCTCTTTGCCACTGATGATGACGAACACAATGATTACAAAGGCTTACAGAAGTACAGTGTAGTTAATAGAAGCAAAACGCAAATTTCAGTTTTTTTTTCGCTTCACTCTGTGCAAAATATGCATACGTGAGGAGATGTACCAAGGAAAAGTCGGTAATTTGATTAGAATGTTGATGGAGAGAACGTAGTGTTCGTCTCTGATGATGACTGTTAAAAGTGTAAAAATGAATGAACGGGAGTTCAATTTCATGGTGAGCTCTTTACACACATAAAATATATCATCGTTCGCCAATGTGTGTAGAATCTAACGGGCGAGACAAGAGCGGGTGATGTGTGAACTTTTTTTTAGCTTCTATAAGAGAATACACGAGAGCATCTCTCATCATCATCGCAAAACGTATCATTCATTTCAAAGTGAGGAGAAATTGGATTATTCACAATTTACAGTTCAAATGTCTCTCTGTCTGAATCCGACAGGAGCAGCGGCAGTGGAACTGATCTATTAGCTTAATTCACGGTGCCATTTACCGATATTTTTTATGAGTGTGTTTCATACGCGAAGCTTGTGTAACAAGGCTGAATATTATGCAAAACAGCTACATTTTTTTCAATGTGAAGCCCATGTGTTCTCCAAAACGGCATAATTTTTTAGAGATGCAATAATGGTGGGGCATGCAGTTAACAAAAATCTGTTGAGCCTTCACCTTATGATCATTCTCACACACCTCCACACACGCCAATGGAAATCCGTTTTGTTTTGAGGCATGAAAAACACGTAAAGCGCCGTAAAATATTTTTGTAAGAAATGCTGAGCATCATGAGGATCATGGTCAGCACACTGTTTTAGGGCTCGTGCGCCGCAAACAAAAGAACAACGTATTACGGCATGTGAACTGGATATAATTACAGAGTTTGCACACGACGTAAGGCTAATAATTTGTGCTCCATGAGTTTATGTGCATTACTCAAAAAAGCGAACAATGGGTTGAACAAGGTCAAGTACGAAATTCTTTTCTGATTCTATTTAGATGAGGATACTTGATATATACACACTCCTTGTACTCAGATTGATTACTTGCGCCCTTCACAAAATGTAAAGTTTTTCAACGAAAAGATTGTGTTTTTCATAAAGATTTATTTGCTTCTTGCACTCATCAAGCCAAAAAGAATGTGTGTTGATGTGTGGAGTTGATAATATGCAACAAGTGTGTGCAAGGGTAACAGTGTAATACAGTTAAACGAAATACACGTGATGATTATGGTGAGCACATCAAAATTTAGCCTCATTCTAACCGTCTAAGCAGAGAGGAGGAGAGATGCTAAAACGGTTCGAACGGGAGACCAATGATGCTTCTCAGGCGTTTATCGTCCAATTATTTACCGTAGAGGGGTTCCCTCTGAAAAAAGTCTAATTATAGAATTACACATCAATCGACAAAAATTATAGGATCGGCATTTACAAAAAAGGGAGATTCGGAGTTTTTTTTTTCAAAATTCGTATACTTTTCAGGTGTGAAATTATTTCGTTTTTTGGCCTCATCATCCTAAGAAATATCTGAATAAAATGTGTCGGATCGCCGAGGAGAGATGGAACTCGTTTTGTAAACCAACAATAAATTTTCTCGTGTTAAACACAGGATTTTGAAAAAGCATTATGGTCTGCTGACTCTTCACAAAGTTTGTAATAAAGAGTTTATTATAAAATGCTGAACTTGAAAGATGAAAAGTTCAACATAGCTAAAAATATGATCTTCATGAATGAACCAAGAATAAAAAAAGGCATTTTTCACACTTGACTTTCTCTCCTCGTGAGTGTTGCATGTGCCGTTTGGCAAGGCGTGTTTGTTACACTGCCATAAAATCCAAGTTGAAGCTCACACGATCCCATTGTCCTAGTCCATTGTTATTAGTGGTGTTTTAGAGTTTTCTCAAGCAACAAATTATTATGCAACAATTCAGCGGAGGATAAAAGAGAGCAAGAGATCCTCCGAACTTGCTTCTTCCCTCGTCTAGCCCATGTCTGTTTCTTTTGATGGGGCATAATTTTGAGGAAAAAAAAACTATTTACTAAATTGCTTCTATTTTTTAAGTAAACCTTTGTAGATTATATAACTCTTCGTGTTTCCAAAGAAGCGTGTACAATGCCCTGAACTGATACTATGATAGCTTCAACGCACACACGCATTTTTTTCAGTTTTGTCTGCCCATTCTCTCTAGCTGAATGTGAAGCCATTGCCATCACACCCAACAATATTTCTTGTGCATAATATTGATTTTAAATATTTTGCCAAGAAATTTGTGTCGTGAGCACACTTCTTCACTCAATTTAGAACCCTAAGGATAAATATTATCGTCTCACCTAATATTTCTCTTTGGTTGCCAGAAGGATAGTTTTCTTGGTAGCGGGCAGCAGCACAATAAGAATTATGCAGAGATACATAATTTCAGAGAATTTCAAAAGGCTTCTGCATAAAACGACGAAGAGCTGTAAAGGCCTTTTTTTAAAGGTTGCCATTCCTTTTTCGCAACAATTTCGCTTTGAGAAACTCTTTTCTCGAAACACACCCGAAAGTATGCACGTGTGTGACGAAGAAGGGTAGTGCCTTGGATGTTTTCACACTTTTGTGAAATTTCGAGATGAAAGGTGCAGCAGTCCTCTCACAAAAGTCTCTGTTCTTGTGCACTACTCGTAATTGGGTAATATTATTATTCATGTAATCTTCATCGTCGTCATCATCGTGTATGCAGATTATGATGATGGCAGAGTACGAAGAGTGTGATGATTATGGCCACAGTGATGATGATGAGGAGGAGGATGATGTTTTTCATGATAAAGTGTGTCGGCAAGTATCCACTTGGCGTCCACCGAGACTTCAGTGGAGACCCCGTAAAGAGAGAGAGAGAGAGAGGTGTGTGAAGTTGTAGTTTTTGTAGATTTTTTGTATAGTTAGCCACCATAAACTATCATCATCGGCAGCAGTGTATCGACAAAGAATTTAGAGAGCAGAACCACTGTAACTTCAGACAGGGATGTGAGGCGGGTGTGGCGTGCCTTGCTTGTTTCAGGTGAGATGAACGTGTTGACGATGATAAGCGTTTCTCTTCGAAGTCTCGGTGTCTACGATGTCATGTTTTCCTCCCCATTTCTGACACGAACAAGTCAAATCAGACTCACATGTTGGGGACGACGGTCAGGATTTGTGAATGCGTACCGTCCTTTTGTCAAACATGTCATTAGCAAAAGGCGAGAGATTTTTTGGAGGAAATCGACGCAAAAAAGTACATTAATAAGGTGTTGAACTTTTCCATCAATTCTTGGACCAACATCGGTCTTGTCCTCACGTGCAAGACATTTCTCTTGGCATCTCTACAACAGCATGTTTTCTCTTTTTGGCAAATGCCCCTAAAAATTGAGGTAGTTTACCCGGTGTTGTTTCTCTTAAATCTTTGTTGACAATGTCGCTGGTACGCAATGTCAGTGTCAACAGTTTCGCTACTTTTATGTGTACAACTCTGAAAGTGGTTCACCAGAATGTGGAGCTGTCCACCTTGTTGTGGCAGGAGTACCATGCATCAGGAGCTGAGCAAACTGTACAACAACTTTGAAGTGATATGCCACCACACGATATTCTAACACTTTCAACACTCGTCGTCATATTTTTTTTTTCATAATTTTTCCTCCGACTTTGTTTTTCAAAGCTCTCGTTTCATCTTCACATTGGTGTGCTTTTCGAAATTGTGAACAATGAAAACTCGTGTAAGTACCTTGCTACTACGAGTAGGGAGAGAATAATAAAAAGAGGATGAGATAAGGCACACAAACCATGGGCATCATAGTACTTCACAAAAAATATGAGGGTCCGCACATAACATCTCTGCTAACCTTGTACAATTAAGACGATATAATTTTTATTCTCTCTAACATCACACAAAACCTATTATGCCTCTCTTCACTACAATAGTGAGCTAGTTACACACACACGTCTCGTGATATTTTGCCACCACCATCACCATCATTGTTCATCCCTCAGTTTCGTCTTCCTTGTTGTACATGTGTGAAGAGCAAATGAGGATGAAGATATCGCAGTTCAGCTCTGTGATCATCATCCTCTTCATCATTACAGAGGCTTTCCACTGTGTTCATTCATTGAAGACGAAGACTACGATTTTTTTTGGTCATCTTGAAAATATGAAATAAATATGAGAGCCAGTATACTAAACGAAGGCATAGTACTCCAACTGTTTTGGTATAAACGGAGCAATTACAATGGTTTTATCATCTTTGTTAGGTGCTCACTATGTGTTGTCTAATAGTATTAATATGCACCCTGCTCCCTTATTCAATCAAGGTTTAGAGCTACTAGTTCATTATGCTTTGTACAAATTGTGTGCTTAAGTGTTGTAATTCCCGGAGGTATTCAAGTAAAACCAAAGAATACTTTAGTTTTCATATCTGATTTTTTGGGGAAATTTTTCAAGCTTCCTACACCAAATTAGGGATATCTTTAACTCCTCTAGTGTGTGTAGCAACTCTTGTTTTCCTGGTTCAAAATTCTTTATCCTCAAGCCCGACTAAAGTGTGCACTACTCGACGAGCCGAATATCCATAATTTTTTTAGATGAAGAATAGTACGTAATTCACATCTAATTCAGCCCTTCTCGCGCTTTTAGTATGTAGATATATTTGGTGCTTCTTGATTGGCAATCTTTCCTGAAATGAAATTTTTAGAGAAAGAGAGATAATATTATTTTTAAATTGGGGTTTGTTGCCGCATCAGTTTTTTCCTTCATAATAAGAGTGAAACGCAGGGATGCGGAGAAAAACAAAGGGAAATAATAGAGCTCCTTCGTAATACTCGATATTACACACTTAATGGAGTAGTTAAAACAGGTATACCTCCACCAAACTGTTTATAGAAACGTGAACATACACTCAGCAAGCAGCCTTTTGATTACTGACAAAACTGCCTGAATTGGATTGCAAACAATAACTTACCTGTTAAGCCTTTTCCGTGTATTACTCTTTTATCCAAATCGTTCTTCTGCATTATTCTTGGAATGTTGCTCAGTGTTGGGGATGTGTTTGAATGCCCATATTGTGCTCAAATTTTTATATATTTTTTGGCAACCTAATCCCACCACCACATGTGTGGAAGCTTTATGAGGTATTTTTGTGAGATGATACACTGCTGATTGTTGGTTTGGCTACTGGCCTAAAAAATTACACCTCTATAACATATCTAATCCGTAAAGGTTCATGAACGAGTAACGGAGACTCAAAAAAAAAGTCGGCACAAACCGTGCGAATAAAAGAAGCAACAAGAGAGAGAGAGAAGAAAAATTCAGAATAAAATGATACATGGTTTTCCATTGTGTGAGAGATGCAAGCAAGCAAATCAAAAGGCAGCGTTTTTATGCAATTTCATCTTTCTTACTCATCATCATCAGGTTCTTATTCCTTCGTTTTTGCTCCTTCACAGAGAGGAAGCCTGAAAAAAAATGTTACATTACAATGAGAAAATTTTTAGGGATGGATGATGGAGGCTTCCTTGTCTGTAAGCAATGTTGAGCATATTTTTTTCTACTTAATCATTCACAACAATTCATGCAGTAATCATATCATCACAGGAATGTGTACGCTAAGATAATTTTACCGTCATCGTGCTACTCCTTGTTTTTCTAATATAATGATCTCTATCCACACCTCTAACTGCTTCTAAGTGTCAGGGTGAAATGGAGGAACGAGAAGTTTTTTTTTAGAAGAATAGGAAAAGGGGTTCCATTGATTATCAACAAGAAGGAATAAAAAAATTGAGGACGATCGAGACAAACACACCTCCAACAACACCACAAATTATCTGGTGCCCTTCGTTGCAAAATCTTTTTTTTTTCAGCTCGGTTTACCAGCAAATAGAAAAAAAAGTGCTAACAATGTGCAGTATGGATCAATTAAAGTTTTTTCAAGAACGTAACAGGAAGAGTTGAGACAGAGTGCATGCAATACCTACACCTGGCTCCTTATTATGTAATATTTGTAGAGATTCTAGAAAACTATGTTTACGAAAAAAAGGACACGCTAGACCGTTCACTGTACAGTGATGCGGTTTGCTCAAGAAAAAATTAATTTATACGCAATCTTCTTCGGAGACGAGGCTTTTGAAGGGGTGAGTCTTAAAACAGCATCACACCCCAACCGCATTTATAATTTGTAGGTAGACTCGAGGTGAACCACAGAACCACAACGAGAGTGGTTCACAGAGAAACTGTAAAATGCTCAATTTTTGCAGAAAGAAATCAAATATTGGATTGTGTGCAAGCTTAGCTTTCATGGTACACCACAGAGGGTGATGCTTACAGTTCAGAAAATGCCCGAATATTTTTAGAAAGCATAAGAGACTCTTCTGTAAATCCCTGTAATTCCTCAATGATTGACATAAGCACACGGCTGCCATCGATTTCAAACTAAAGCACATCCGAGTTCAGCTAGACTTTCGTTGATTTCTACAGTTAAGCGTGTAACACGAAAAATTGTGATTGTCGTAATCAATTGAGGGATTCCATCTGCATTCATCCTTGTGGTTCCTTTGTTGTGTAGCATCAGGACAAAAAATCGAAACACTTTTTCTTCAGAAAGAAAACTGTGCAGTCAACAATGACCGAGTTGATTATGTAAACTTATGGTTACTCCTTGGGTGCTGAAAAAACTGAAGAAGGATATGAAAAATATAATTTCATCTGTCAGAATTCCTCGAGCATTTTGAAGTTCATGGTGAAGCGTCGAAGGAGTCCTGTTATTTCAATTTATTGATAGATCCTCACACATGTGTGTTGCAAGCGTAGATATTTTGTTGTGCATTACACATTACGATTCGAATCTTCATTTTATGCTCTCCTAAAAAAGACAAGACGTATAATGCTTCTATTTTGGTGTTTTCTCATGTACTCAATGTGATGATTAATACAATTACGCCATTTTGTGAGTAATAAAAAAATGTTTGCGAAAGCCGTATGGTACGTGGAGGCCTAATGGGATTGGTAATTTTTTTCAAAGGAACTACATGAATGTCAATGATGATCGATTCTACAGCATCAGGGCTGAATGAAAGACACGTTGTGATGTTTGTAAATACGATCGATGAAATATGACAGGACAGAGAAAAATCTACATGAGATTTATCATCGTGATGACGACGTCGGCAATGATCATGACGACGATGACTTATGATTTTTTTATTCTTGTTTTTTTGTCAGGTTTTCCGCTCAACCAAGTCACCATCATCATGGCACATTTCACGGGCTATTTGCTTGGCAAAGTCCAATTGGACGGGGCGATCAGGTCCGAAGTGTTGGCAAGCCTGGTGGAAACCTTGATTCAGCGCTACCAACCCACAGATCCATCGACGAGGAAGTTGGTCAAATTTAATGAAAATCACAGGTACGACACATAACATCATCATCACTACCACCATTACTGCAATAACACATATTATCTCATCACGTCACCATCATCGCCACCATCGAATTAGCCAACCGTCACAAAAAAACATACAAGTGACAAGACATTTGGCAATAAAAAGTAACACATTTTTTTTCCTCCCGTCTTCAAAACCACGTTCGCAATTGGGGAGAAAAATTGATGTACAAATGAGAAATGTGTCGTTGTGAGTAATATTATTGTATAACACACGCCTGCCTCAATAACTGCTCACCTTCCTTGGTAACCTACATTTTTATTCGATGTAAAAGCGAAGAGGGCTCACATGTCGATGAAAAAAAGCAGTTTGATGAGGCACAAAAACCCTGTTTCAATCGTCGAAAGCAATAATCCTTCGTACTATTTGTACTTAGAAATTGTACGAGAGCTACACAAGTTTACACTTCGACATAATGCGTAATACAAAGAAGTCTAACACTTTCCGTGATGCAGCATTCCATGCATCTTGGACATTGTTATTTTTAAAATAAAAATTCGAGCTATAACAAGAAAACGGATACATTTCAAGTCAGACATTTAATTCAGATTAGATATGTTTGAAATTTGAATTATTTCAAAGTCTTCCTAGCCAAAAGGGGCGCAGACATATTTTTATTGAAAAAAATATATGATCAAGCACCACACAAAGTTTTAACACTCTTTTGCACAAAAAAACCAGGCCCTATCGCTGGGTGAAGCTTTTGCTCTACTCAGCGATTGGTGTTGGTAGAGTGTGGTGCCAAGAAGTTGAGAAAAATATGTGTGTGACACTATCAACTACATAGGTTTGATTTTTCCTTGTGAGGATAAGCTGGCTATTTTTTTTGGCTGTCTTCGTCGTCTGCAACAGGTTTCCTCTTTGACATGAAAAGACTTAAAAGTATGCTGCTTGATTGAGTTTGAGTAAGGTAGAAGATGAGAATGAGGATGATGCAGTTTGAACGAACAGTTTTTTCCCATTGTTGTGGTCACGTTGTGTACTATGGTGTTGTTCTTGTGGTTGCAAACTTGACATCATTGTTCTCCTCGTAAGGTGAAAAGACGCTTGTTTTGAACGAGCTTCCCTTTCTGCGTGCCTCACAAAAAATGTTATGACTGAGTTTTTTTTAGTGCAAGCGTCACAAATGGTGAATGGCTGGTAATGGTGGTGACGAAGTTAAAGGGTTATCTGTAAAGAGGGGTTTAAATTGAGCTTTGTTCCATGCTCTCAGCCTTTTTGTTTAGCGGTGTAATTGATTTTCGTCGGGATTTCGTTCCACAGGTACTCCATCGAGTGCTCAGAACGAGGCCTGAAGCTCACGTCGCCAGGGGTGAAGTCAAAGGACGAAGGTTTCGAGTCAGACAATGAGTCAGTGCGCTCCGTGAAGATCAATGACTCCGTCGAGCTGGACATTGCTGACTTGATGGACCACCTGGAGATTGCGAAAGAGGACAAAGAGACTGAAGCCAATGGCGTCGCGCCAATCATCCACTCCTCGCTGACCTCCTCATCCGGAGGAGGGTCAATGGACAACACGAGTATTTCGAGTTCGTCCGGCCTCCACGTGTCTGACGACAGCAACTCCTCTTCCTCAGGGAACGGTTCGGACTCGGATGAGTTTTGCAACTCGGGAGAGAGTTCCCCGTACTGGGAGACCCTGCCAAATCTATCCTGCTTCCAGTCCTATCCCATTGAAGACGTTGTCTTCTGTCATTGTGACTCCCAGCACCCATCCACTCTCGTGTGGGTGGTGAGGCACCTCGCCAAAATGATGGCTTTGGTGACCGCGTTCCGCACGCGGGCAGAGGCCGAGGACTTGTTCCAAACGTACAGGGACCTCCGACTGAAGCTCAAGCCGATTCGGTATGGCAAGTTCAATCATCCGGGAGTCTCCACCACTCCCACCCCGACGGCGAAATTTGCCTACAGCCTCTCCCCAGCGCCGTCGTCGTCTTCGTCAAATTCAGGGACTTGCACCCCATCCCCATCGGTGTCCAACTTGTCCTTTGTGGACATGAGCAATGTGCTTCTCGGCGTCGGCGGTGATGTTGGCGGAGGAGCCTCAGCGTTTTGCTCGCTGCCCCCTGTGTATCCCACAGAGATATTGCATGAGACCCAAAGTAAGTCCCCATTGTTCACGGTGCATGACACAGCATCTCTCGTCGACTTCGACTACGAAGGCTCGACGTACAGCGGGAGTAGCACGGCCACTGACAATACGATCGGTAATAATAATTCATCGTCGTCGTCATCAATGAAAGAACCATTGGCGCGAACAGGATCCAATTCATTGTCACTCCATCAGCACATTTATGTCTCCAACCCGAACATCGTTCGGCATGAGGATGACTGCTTTGAAGATGACCATCATCACGACTTTGTCGAGAGTCGCCATCATTTTCACCACGAACCCGAAGACTTCCTTCTCCACCACAGTCAAAAGCATCATCTTCACCACCTCCACTACCACAACCATCACCAGTCGTTGTCGTCGTGTGCGACGAATGTGCAAGTTGTGCCACCCCCTCCAGTCGATCACTCGGAGGATGGACTTCCCTCGGAAGTTCTACCCCAACCGACGTCCCCGCCTTTTAAGCCGATCCCCCCGGAGAAGCCTCAGAGGAAGGTGTACGTGTCGAAGACGGGCGGCGGGACGATCAGCTCGTTGAGCAATATGAGCACGAAGCTGAGCTTGTCCGCGTCCCTCCCAGAAATCGTGTCAAAGTCGGTGATTTCCTCTCCGCAACCGCTGTCCTCCTCTGCGACGACGGCCTCAACCGCTGCCATCAATAGCAACACGAGTAGCAAGCCGGTGCTGCTAGTCCCGCTCAAGTCGGAGAGTGTGAGCTCTCCTCGGAGCAACTACCCGAAGGAGTCGTATTTGTACCACGTGATGGGGAGAAGTTCTTCCACCTTTGCCCCGTACCAAAGGTCATTGAACTTTTTGCCGTACCAGTATCCCCCTGGGGGGAGCAGTGCCGCTGCCTCGGGCGACTACTACGCTTGGGGCAAAGGAAGACATCTCCTAGTTCCCTTCTCGTCCTGGCTGGAACTCTCTGAGATGCCTCAAATCCCGCACACTGGTCCCAACGGTTCGTCAAATGCCCTTCCCGCGTCCTCCTCCCGGACATCGTCAAAGAACTCGCGTCAAAGTTCGAGAAACAGTCAGAGGCTCGCTGCGGCCATCGCTGCGGCTTCCAACAATCCGAAAGGAACCTCCAAAATGCTCCTTCGGGACCTCTCCGCCCGAGATCACGGGGTGTGGGCGAGCTTGTCACAAAGGTTCAAGAAGAACTTCAGGGAAAACCTGATGCCCAAACTGAACGGGATGTGGTCGCAACAGTCGGCGGCGGATGGGGGGCGTGCGAATAAGAAGCGGACGAACAAAAAAGTTACGTTTAACGCATGGGCAACAGTTCAAATGGTATAGAGAAACCGTAACACAAACACATGCACTTTTTTCCTTCCATCTTCCATCCCAACTCGGTGGGGTTAATTTTCCTATTTTTTTTTGTAGAGTCTATATATCCCTAGAAAAATGCATACCATCATAATACTGTATCATTTGCACTAGTAAAAAAATGTATTACGCTGCACGAAAATAGCAGACTTCCGTAAGTGCATTCGGGTATGTAATAAGAATGATGGTATGAATCATGAATCACAACAATCATTGAGGTTATGCGCTGGAGTTTTTAACACGTTCACACTTTGAGCTGCCGATGCTCCTTACTGTGCTTTTGATGCATACAATAGTAATTATTACCAAAAAAAATAGAAACTGATCCTTAGTCTTGAGGTCTGATTACAAAGCAGTCAAAACAGGAAATTCAAGTAAATACAGATACCTATACAAAATATATACAAATATATAAATATAGCGGAAAACGAGTAATGTTATGACTTTAGTGTATTGCACACAAAAGGTGTTGAGGATGTAACAAAAATGAAGATGTTATATATATTTGTGCAGACACGTTTTTGTAAGTGGAATATATGAGTTGAAGGTTGTTGCAAGATGAGCCTTTTTTCAGAAGCTCATTTAAGATGGAAAGGAGAATTCCTTGAGAAACGGTAATGCGTACGAATACACGCCAGTGTACAGGAAAATGCACTTATGCACACATTACGAAAACGTCCTTATTTTTTGTGACTTACCAGAGAGAGAGAAATTAGGCATAATCATCATCATTGTTTTATCACTTTTTTTTATTACGATGCTCATCTGCATCGCGACAATGAAGGTGATGAGGATGATAATACAAAGTGTTATAAAAATGCTACCATTTGATGACAATGCAAGCGATGTAGAAAGGAAGTTTAGAAAAAAATATTTCCCTTGTCATTAGTCTGATAGGAAGATTTTTTATATTGTTGCTCCTTTTTTGCGGGGAATATATAATATACATTTAACATTGTTTTCAGTAATGTTACACTGAACTCGTTGTTTTTCCTGTCGTTTTGGTGTTGATTCAACGTAATTGATAATGAGCGAGTTCCTTTGGAGATGAGGACAGAAAATGTCCTGGATCCAAGATCAAAGAGTTTATAAATATAGAGTCGAAGCTACAAAATTAGATATTTATGCTCTCAGAATTTGGTGGTATCAAGGTGAAATATTTGACGCTGCAGTCAATATAAAGCAACCCCTATACACAAATATAATTCCCCTTATATTTTCCCCCATTGTTTGTTTTAAATATTCAGAATATATTTATGCTAAAGATACGCATGATTCTCATATTCTGCGACTTTTGAGAGCTTATAAAATACCCATATAATATATAAATTTATATTGATGCACAGAAGAAAAGACTCACACTCGCAGGTATAGAGAACACATTATGATACACGTGTACTACTATTTAGTTAAAATTTTGCACACACACACTTGCAAAACCTTTTTCTCCCTTTTCTGTCCAAGTAGGATTTACCTAATTTAGAGCCATTCCTAATTATAGCTTCTCGCTCTTTCTTTCGATATGCACAAAACTTTTCACAAGGCTTCTCCTCTCTGTGAATACTCTTTCTTTTCACATTGTCCGATTGCAATTTATGAATTAAGTTGTACAACTTGATATACTCTTCACATTGTGTCCCTTGTGGCGACGAGCTGAAAGCTAGACAGAATTATGACTGGTGACAAATGGAATTTGTAGTGAGACGAACCAAGAAGCCTTGACAAGTAAGCCAATACGAAGCTTGTGTCATCATCATGTCTCTCATTAATGGCGTCGAGTATTTGCTCAGTCAAAATCAAGAGGGATTTTCCTTCGGAAAACAGGTTACTTACAATTTCACCATACTACAAACGCCAATTTTTTTTTATCCTCCCCAACACAGTTTCAATCGCAAGTCATTATTGCATGCTCCATATTTTTGTGGAGTTTTACTGCTCTTCAATGAATAAAAGTTACACGAGCGAATTAAAAAGTGAGAAAACTGTTGTCGTCGTCATCGTCGCACTTGTTAAAGAGGCACGACGTTTAAAGCCTTTTACTCGCTAGCGTAATCCATGTCGTAAAGAAAACAAAGCGCGCGTGTGTCTGCACGCCAAGACAGAAAAAAATGTTAACCTAATTATTGGTGAAAAACGGAAAGACCAACATCATTCTCTAATCATCGTCATCATCACTCATCAACTCATCATCAATAGCATCATCATCTGGTCTTGATGTCGACTTTATGTGAGTCCTTCGTTAACACTGACATCGAAAAAGAGCCTCTATGCTTTCATTGGCACGGCACTAATTCTCCACAATTGTGCCTGACGTCGTCGTTGGCGAGCCTACTTCGTCGTGAAAAGGTACAGAAGTCTTGTAGTCGTCAATAATGGATCCCTGAGAAATCTAGATTTTCTGCTTTTTTCGCAGCCATTCATTGGTGGCATTATCCCATAATATTATTCCTTTTTGCTGATCATTATCCCGTAAAGAGGCACACAGTGATCATAATTTAAAGATGAATTCCGGCTAATTTCTAAACAGCCCAGCAAAAGCAGAAATGAGCAGAGAGAAAGACGAGAAAAAAAGAGAAGTGAGGACTAGTTGGCTTCGAGCGGAAAACTAATCTCGTCGTATCCATCTGTCTTTGAGGCCGATCGTTTCGAATCACAATTACACTCGTACGCATCCCCCCACGTTTGAAATGGCTGATGACATGATTTCAGTGAGGATTTTTATATAAAAATTATACGCTCACATTTCTCCTCGCGTCTCCTCTAAGCCGAAACTGATTCTTGTGTGAGTCACCCAGAAAAGTGTGTCTTCCTTCTGTGAAAAAAACAAGGCTGAATACGAATTGTATGAGAATTCTGGCAATGGTTACCTCACCTGGCGCACCGCAGCCTCAAACCGAAAATTTTATGTAGAAAAAATCGTCACAAAGGGACACCTCGATGAGAGTTGTCAATGCTGATTTTCTTCGAATCTAGGTCCGGTGGTAAAGACACTGAAAAAAATGATTTGATATGAAAAGGAAGAGGAACACACTTTCTTCAATATGGTCCATGCAGAACAAAGAGGCAACTATCGGGCTGTTTATCAATCCTTTTTGGTGTACTAAAAAAATTGCTTAGCACACCAAGTTGTCATCATTATCATCATCAAGAACAACTGCAAGTTTTATAGCGGAGAACTTGTTAAAACGAAAGGCAAGAACGCGTTGCACTTTTCAAGAATCTTTTTAGCAATTGCAATAAGGATAATCAATGATTTATGAAATGTTTACTCACATTCAAGAAATTAGCCTTCCATCATAGAATTGTGGTGATACGTGTACTCATACACACCTACTTTACAAGTCAAATCTCTCACGTGTTTGTGTGTGCATCACACTCGTCGTCATGAATGTTGTTTTTTTAAAACAAAATTGGAAAATAGTATCACGCCAAGAAATCCAATGCCGGCGGCATTGAATAATAGCCTGAGTGAGTGTGTGCGAGCTCACAATGTCGTTTGAAAATAAGAGGCTTTTCTCTTCTAAATTTGTACGATATTGTTGATCGTCCACAGAGTAAAGAGAACCTTCAAAAAAAAGAGTGTAGTAAATCCTATCGCATTATTAGTACGACTATTTACATTTCGGCAATATCCATAAGATATATATTTCAAGAAAGAGGAATAAATACCATATAATTTTTCGAGCAATTTGCCTTCCTTCGCTGAGATTTATGGTTTACCATTCTCTCTCGAGGTGAAACATGTTCTCTCTCTAAAATGCCTCACATTTTCATTTCAAAGATGTGTGTGTGCATTCCGCTGACATGCATGATTACACTAGAGCACATACACATTTTTTTTCCATTTTTTTCTCCGCTTCACATAATAATAATATCATGTTTTCCATACAAAAACGACACTCTCCTCAAATATATTGCAGACTCAGTAAATATATTAGTGTCGTTTTTGATGAAAGATTGAAACAATCTTGTCTTTCGTGTGCACATGAATTATAATATTCTTTTATTGCCTCTCCGCTTTTGCATTGTAAAGAGGGACAGAGGGTAGCAATTCTTTTTCAACCCTCTGCTCAAATGTACTTGAGCAATCAGCCGTCTTTTGTCTTCTTCAATATTCGTGAAAAGAGGATTTTTGTGTTTCGAATGTCATGACTCATGACATGCTCCATACATTTGTAACTGCACATTTTTTTCTACGCTAATATACGCAAACCCATGCAGAATTCACTCCTTGACATAATTGCTCAACTAGGAGGGTAATTAATATTCATTGCCTTCATTCACTAATCCGTTTACATTTCCATCCCTCCTCAAAGAGCCAATACTTTTTTTTCTCTATGATGTATAAAGCATTATACATTATTCTGACTGAGCTTGTTTTTACTTCGTTTTTTTCCTCTCTCTCGATATTTGTCAGTGCATGTTAGCCGTCAGTTATAAAACGTCTATCAAAATGGTCAGAGAGACGCGTACGCACACTAGGTTCATTGTTGACGACGATAGTATTAGGATGCCTTACTACGATATTTTTTTCGAAGGAGTTTTTTATGAACGCACGGTTTCGTCGGATGCCATTCAAACAGTTAGTAGGGCACGCAGGTATAATACTCTTTCAATGATGATGAGGCTCATGATGATATGATAGTTTTTGCATTCATCGAACGAGGATAATATGCATTCCAAATATATATGTTTTCTCGCCCAGCCACTTAATATCTGTGCATATATACAACTGTGTACAAGAAGGCTCACCTTTTTGAGATGACTCTCTCATATTTAAGATTTTAGAGAGAAAAGTCATAAGAATTATTTGTGGCTTCTTATCATCGTCAGACGTGTGCATGTATATTATCAGGTTGTTTAGTGGCAGAAACAAGTTTATAATTCAGTGAAAAAAGAAGATGACGGTGGGATGAGGATCATGACGATGATGATGGTAACTCTGAGGGAAGGGAAAGGGTTAAAATGAATAGTTTGCGCAAAAAAAAATTCAACAAGTCCCTACCCAAATGCTCGTTTGACGAACGCGCAACAACAGAGAGGGCGACTTTGAACTTTTTTTTTCTCTTCGACACTCAACAAGCTTTGAGATTCGCGCGTATGATGATGAAGATGATAGTTTTTTTTAGCAAGTACCATAATATAAGCGGAGTACTGATTACACGCGAGCTTGAAAATGGTTACTTTGCGAGAATACAGGTAGGTATGGAGAGTGTGGTGGTGACGACCTAGAAGTACGTTTACCTCCTCATCTTACTGACTCAGAGTTGAGCAGTGGAATGAGGGGATCGTTAAAGTGAAAAATATTCAGAGAGAATAATGGCTCTGCTTACTATTTCAACCACAACGTTGATGCACTTGTGAAGGAGTGTGTAAACTACTTTTTTCCTTTGAATATGAATATTAGATGATAATGACGATGTGCAGGGAAAAGACTTTGTGAGGAAATGTGTGGACTTTATGTTTTCTCACTTTAGAAAATCACTGGTTTTAAGGGTTGCTGTCTTCTCTAGGACAGGTTTACTATTATTTATACTCTGTTTTGGCAAAGTGCACGAAAAGTCCTTGACTTCACCTATATTTTCCTTTAATATGCTGCGTTTCTACTTATTTGAATTAAGTACAGTGCACGTCAGTAAAGAAAATGAATTGTTCACTCCGATGTTTGTCACTATGACTTAACCATTTCCTAAAGTCTTCGTGCTGTACTCAGAAGGTTTGGCTTTTTCTCACACTGTTTTTAATTCTGTACGACGAGCAGAACCAAATATGACAAACGTGCCGTTTTTCCTAAACGTTCATCAAAAGCAAAATTAATGCGCTCTTTTAAACATGAACGACAGACAATGGCGTGGTTTTCATTGTATAATTCTGTGTGGAATCTCTTCAATTCATGCCAGATACAGAGAGAGTTAAAGTGACCAAGAGACTTGACTTTTTTTCTGCCAATATCAGCAAATGTTGCACATTTCTTCATTACACTGCATTGAGGACTTGAATTGGTAGCTTTTTGTATTTTTTTTAAAAACTTTTTTAACAAACCAACGCATTTTCATAGTTGTACACCAAACACACACCGAAGACGTAGTACTAATATTATACAACAGAGATTTTTATATAGACTTACGTTTGTAGTGACATTGTTGTACATTTTTCCTGATGTCCGACTTTAGCTTTAAAACATGAAACCTAGTGTATCCATTGAGATACACAGAAAAGAGAGACAATGTAGTGTGACAAAAATAAGGACATGTACATACAATACATATAATCACCCTTAGCAGATATATTTTGTTTGTAATTTCTTTCCCCACAACAACGTTGACAATTATACAAATAGTTCATTTTTCTCTTCAAAACACGAAAGTTTAAGTAGCTTACACATTTCAACGTATTGTGTGAGACATGGTTTTGTTAGTTTTTTTTAATAAATAATTTCTTGTCTTTTACTGTTAGCATGTTTTTAACACGATTATTACATGACATTCCCGGCAAATAGAGTAGTTTTTTTAAACGACGGACAAAACACAACAAACGGAGTGTTGACGAGAGCTTTTGTGTAAAGTGTGCATATTATTTTTCAGAGGTGCTTCCACACAAATGGTTACTTGATTTTTTTTTATTTTACACGTCATCCTTTTTTCCGCCACTTTGTAGAATGCCTTAACAGCACATCAACATTTAGCTGAATTTATATCGATTTTGCATAAGTAGATTGTAGAGCAGCGTATTTTTTTTGGTTTTCATATCCCCCGCAATCCCCACTTTTCCAAACGCACTTTGTTTGCTTTCCTTTTGGAGCAAAACGTATAATATATTTTTCCATCGAGAAGTACACCTTTTCACGGACGTGTATGGCAAATACACCGTAATAATAGATAAGGATACATAGATAAGCA
The DNA here is from genome assembly GCA_027743745.1 of Alloscopus bannaensis. NCBI lineage: Eukaryota > Metazoa > Arthropoda > Collembola > Entomobryomorpha > Entomobryidae > Alloscopus > Alloscopus bannaensis. The sequence goes on along the minus strand of JAHZMW010004149.1, from coordinate 109,174 downwards.
TATACCAGTATATATATATTATATTTTGTTGTTTAGTTTTAAGACTAATATTTTTGATGGGTTTTTATGAAGGCGACTTTGGAAATCGACCCTGATTGTAAAAAATGGAATAAGTATAATGAGTGTGTGCAAAAAGAAATTATTGTTGTTAACAGCATTTTTTGTTTTTATGTATTTCGATGTCTTGTGAGAAGCTGATGAATAAAAACAGATGCTTTGTTTTGCAATATAAAAAAATAATGAGCCGTGAAGGTGGACGACGTGATCTTATTAAAACAAAATCATGCTTAAAATGTTATTATGGCCTTCATCTAAAATTTTTCGAATGATTGCACTCACTCTGCCCAGTGCCAAGAGAATCATTGGCTTGGATTTGGACCTGAATAAAATGCGCGATTACTCTTCTCAAATGGTACATTTTTTTGTCTCAAATATTGTTGAAAACTGAAGATCTTTTGTGTATTGTCGTACACAATGCAGGATGAAGCACGAGTAACAAAACGTCAACCGCATTTTCCATGGATCGGAAGCCATCCGATGACGAGAGCCCCAAAAACAGATCATTGCAATGATAATCTTTGACCATCTGACAAAATCGCGTCATAATAATTCATTTGGTATCACGATTGAGGGGCATTTTTTTTACATGAAGTTAGAGTCACTAAAACATCGAATACCGCACAAAGGACTGATAGCTTGTACAAATTCAATTATTATTTTTAAATGTTGCGGTCTCTTTAATCTAATTTCATCTCCAATTATTGAGCTCAAACAATTATTTGCCTTGTTGGACCATTTGGATACGGAACTATGTATCTAGAGTATTCACTCATCAACGAAGATGTGTTCACGTTCATAAAAAACTGAGGTTTTCAGCAAAAGCGCCAACTGCGACTGTCCTAATAAATATCACTAAGGACAGCGCAAGCTATATCTAATTTCATGGAGAGATTCCTTTTTTCAACACTCTGCCCGACCTTCCGTCTCACAAAGAGGTCCACTATGTACGCATTTTTCTAATTGAATTCGATCAGCGCTCAATGCCTTTCAGCAACAATAAGGATTTGATTAGCGAAGCACGTCGACTTCTCTTGTGTACACGTCTTGAAACAAATCAGCCTGCAAAAATATAATTACACCTGAATTATGATGGCCCATTATGGACATGATTGGATGGACTCTCGATCCGTGTAAATTGACCACTTTTTTTCCTGTGACAGTATCAGTTGTGGGGATGATGAGGGAATAAGTGCACTTGTCCACTTAATATATTCTGAACACTTACCTGCTCAGCTGGCAAAATCATGGCCACTCTAAAGTACAGCAGTATGCCGCCGTAGTTAGCTAGTCGTTTTAAAAATTAGAGAAATGGAATTTATATCCTTTATATTTTTTACACGCTTTTTTTCTATGTAAGTCCACAACGATTATTACAAAAAATGCAATAAGCTCTGTAATTGGCCTGACCTTTACCACAATTTTAGATTCAAAGTATGATACACGTAGAGAGAGATAATCATGTCACACACATTTAATTGACAGCCATGACATAATAGAATTATTACAAAGTTACATGCACACAATGTATCGCACATGTCTCATTATATTTTAAAATGATTACATATTTTGACGTAGTTTTAGCTATTTGATGAAAATCAAATTGTCATAGCTGAGATATTATGATGATGATCATGTATTGCAGTCTTGCAAGGATTTGAGATACACAATAATTGCTCGACGATAGAAGAGGTACATTCGGCTGTATGGATTGTTGCAATTTGTAATAATAATGATGTTATTACGATTATTCCTCTTTTGTTGAATAATTGCCAAAAATTGGGGATATTATGTTGCATGCGTATACTGAAATATGGGACTACCTAACTGCTGTCATGGCAAGCTTCTGTGGTGCAGAGTGTATTATTACTGAGACTTTGTGAGTGGGAATCAAGTGTTCAAATTGCACTTAAATTATAAAAGATGCAATAATCTATGGTAATATCTTCTGCATTTAATTAAGTATCATAATAATCCTCCACACATTTACGAAATTGATTTTTTCCTCTTGCCAACTCAACACAACTCAACTGTGTCACAAGCAACACTCGAAAGCTCATCTATCCCAGAGATTGTTGTAGTATTGACGGTGAATTTGACATTGTCAGAGAGAAGATGGGGCTTGTTGAAGAAGACAATTTTGTTTGTATTTAACAAGCATTACACATTTTTATTCCGTTTTTCTCATTCAAAATGAGTACGCGTAGAATACCACATTTTTTATGAGGAACACCTCGACCTTTCAATTTTCCTTTAGCAATTTCATTATCTCAATGTTTCTCGACATTTATCATTTCGCATTGTGTCATCCCCGTCATTAGTATGCACACCAGCAGTGTGATGCAGTAATTTTGGGAATTGCTAGTATTTTCGTGTATCAAATGGAAAAAGGATAATTTCGCTCATAAAAAATTTGAACCTCAAGAGGCCAAGTGTACGAATCTCCATAGGTACAGGTACATTTCAATTAATAACATCGTCACCTTCATCATTTGAAAATTGTCTTTTTTCTCATTCAAACAAATCTTTCACAATTTTCTTTGCTGAGGGACGGACAGACGACATTTAATCAGTCAGAGAACTGTGGACGTTGCGATGATTTTGTAATGGTCGCACAAACATCAGAAGAAAGCCAGAGGTACATCATGATCACCAGTAGAATCGCTTTGGTCACTCTTCTCTCAACGAGGTAATGGGGAATAATTGTAAGTGTTGTAAAAGTTTACATTCGACTTGATTTTCCTAACACTTTTCTCTCTCGGTGTATGTCGCTCTGCACGAAACTGAGCCACTGTCACGACACACGACATGACAACGGCATTATTTCACAAAAGCAAATACAGAGAGACGGAGAAACTCTAAACAAGAAGGAGAGTACAATAATTATCGTTATCATTAGAGAAAAGTTGCACCGCAAAAGACATCTCTCCATTTTATGTATGGACTCAAGAATCCCACAAAAAAATCAACTCCGTCTGTCATCTTGTCTTCACCTTACGCCATAATACGAGTGCATTAGCGCATTTCAAAAAAGAGACGGAACTTCCTTGAGTAGGTACTTACATGACACATCTCATAAGATGATGGTGAGGATGATACTACAGCAACTAATAATTGGCATTGTGCTCGCGAGGTAGAACCTGCTTTTTTGAGTAATCGCGAATGCGGGTTAATCAATTATTCAATCGGGACTTTCGTGGTGTCCATTATCCCATAGTTTTGAATAGTTTTCATAGTCATTTAGTTCACGACCAATGGTTCTCTCTGCATAGTTTTCCTACCTCCGTTGAGAGATGTGTGCTTACACTGGTTTTTTTTACTCACGTTTGAAGTTCTCTCAGTCACACACAGAGAAAATCCATCAATTTATTTATTTTTCGAGGATGTTGCACACATTGGAGCGAAGCTGAAACCTGTATTTTGGCGACGTGCAGCTCGTCGTTTTGTCCTCACTCTTTGAAAATGCCAACAAAATTCATGTTTTAAATCAGGATATTAAATATACGAGCTCCTCTCTGTTCCTCTTGTCTCTCTGAGAATATATCCAAGTGGCAAAATTTCTGAGCGATCATGTCCCACAATTTTGTTTGGTAATACTGTTCTCTGTTGACTTTTTGAGTTACAAAATCTTTTTTACCCAATCAAGTAGACATGTCGTTGTACAAAGACGCCACCATAATGCACGCTCTCTACATTGAGCAGCAGAGAGATAGACATGTTTGTGGAAATTCTTTGATGGTATATGGCACGTTTTACTGTGAACTCGCTCTTTTAAAAACCTCCTCCTTACATCATAAATATTAATAAAGAAGGCCGTTTCGTTGTGGTGCATGGTCCGCTTTTTTGCCAAAAATTCCGCACAAATCGCAACTTGCAATCAGCTCTCGTCCAAATTCCGTCTTCACCGTTGAACTCTGCGGACCGCATGAGATCTCTACTCAACTCTGCCGAGTCTTTCCCTGCATTTTTGTGGTTATTGATTTTGCAAAGTAGACAATCGGTTGGAAGTGAGTACAGAAAAGTAGAAAAGTACACAAGCTTGTCGTAGGTTTCTGCATATTTATGGTTATTGTTTGAAGCATCATTAAGCGCATAAAAACCGTTTAGCTTTCCTGGGAATGAATAAAACTGATCTCCAATAAAATGCACTATAATGCAACTTTTATTGGTCGTCCTCGCCACACTCAATATTTTTTCTATTGTTTTCCACTTGTCAGTCATCTCATTTGAGATATCAACACGATTCTCTCTCACAATGGGTTTAGTAGAGGCGAGCAGATATTGACAATTGGAGGAACGTGTAAATATTTAAACAATATTTTGCCTCGGATAGAGAAACCACACAGACATGAAAATGCAAAATGCAACACAATCCACACATTTATTGCTCTCTGCCGTTTCTCATGCTCACAATTATAATCATAATGACTCTCTTACAGTCGTTTTATTCTTCCCGCAGGTATACGTGACGTTAGTTGAGAGAATCGGTTTAATATCGCTCAAAACAAGTGAGCGATGTTGATTTCTCTTTTAATTCAAAATGAGAACGAATTTTGTACACCAACCGATACTCAAATGACTGCGCAAAAGATTTGACTTGTCTTGCCTCATCATCCTCTGAAAATATTTCCGGACTTGTGATGTGTGCTTGCAGCTTGCGGTTTGAGAGAGAGAAAATGAAAATGTAGAAAAATAATTTGGATCAATAAATGGCAATTACAAAAGGCATTTATTACTAAACATTTTGGTATAATTTTTGCACGTCACGAAAGCGCTGCGACGACAACATCATATGAACACACTTCATCGGGGTAGCTGCCGTGGTGGACGTATTTTGCAATTTTTTCCCTCTCGCAAAGACATGATTATTGCGAATGAAAAATTGTGGATCTAAATGGTTTTTTCTTGGACATGTGCATTGCACACGTCATATTTATCGCCCGTCCACAAAACCCCAGCGTTCCGAATAGTTATAGTAGAGTGGAATAATATTTTGATCAATTACTAAATTGCACTGAACCTCATTCAATTTTTAGGCCAAACAGAAAAGTTGGACTCAATACATCTCCCACTATAATATATTTTTTCAACGCTGTATTACGTAGCATCACAAACGAGAAAAGAGGAGGCCAGAAAAGAGAAAAATAGTTTCGACGTAATTTTCAAATCGTTCTAACATTTTGTCATCATAACGTAATAACCTTCCCTCAACAAATTTTAAGCTTGAGCAAACCAGCATCGTAAGGGACTCACAAAAATGCTCTGTGAAACGTTGTTGTGACTGTGTCACTGTCGTTTTTGTCAACTCTTTCATTCAGACGAGGAGACACAGAAATATATATATTTTGATGTAATACAAAAATTAATTTGATTTTCGTTGCACACAGTTTAGTAACTTACCGTATTTTTACACAGGAGCCTAGTAAAAAAAGGACACGCACATGCAACAAGAGGAACATAGTCATTCTGACGGTTTCGTGTATACCATGTTTTTTGGAGATGGATATATGATAAAAAAAATTGCAGACTCTACACTCTGTGTGTAGTGTCGTTTGGCAACAGTTGTTTCTTGCGATGTTGCATGAATCCACTTTTCCATTGAGAAAAATCGTGTTTGCCACACACATAGAGAGATACTATCATTTTGTCCTGTGTCTCTACAAAACTCACTAAACGAATTAAAAGATGCACCTGAACGGGATGTGTTGTAGACTTTCTGCTTATCTGTTTCAATTTCTTGAGACATCTCAAAGAAAAGAGATGGAGACAGACAGGGAGAATGAGTTCGTAATAATATGCATTTCCAATGGTTGTAGGCTAGCGCAATAATTCATGATTAAACTCAAGATATTCCGAGAACAACGGCTTCGTCATCGTCGTCTACTTTGTGGCTAATAACTGAGCTTGCGAAATGGGGTGTATTTTTAAAATCCCCATTTATGGACAGGGTGGATGATGATGATGACGGATAGTGTAAATGCATTTCTTTACAGGATCTTTACTGCTCGTGTTGAAACCGGAGATTTGTTGCTGAATTATTTGGAAATTGCTTAAAGTCTTGGTTTTATTATAGAAGTGGCTAGAATGGCGACTTGTATTGAGAAGGAAAATTCTTTTTAAAACACGGCGATTCTCTTCGTTGTGTACAGGCGAAAAGTGATATTATTTAGGGTTATGTAATAATGAGACAGGGACAGGCGTATTATTTTGATTGTCATTAGTCATTTAAAAAGCGGCTCCCTTTCGCCTCTTGTCGTTGTATACATTCGCACATTATTTCCATGGAGAGGAGTAATGTGCGAGATTACGTACAAAAAAGATTTCTGAATTTTTGCTACTGTGCATCCTCGTTGATGCTGTATTTTTGGTAAAAAAAAAGATAAGACAAGAAGAGCGTATACCTACGTACCCCATATTTTGCATAATGACTTTGTTATTGTCATCAGTAGAAAAAAGGTTTAGAACCAAGAAAATGAATAAATGGCGAAGAGAAGTTTGTAGAAATACATTTCCTCCTCAAAAACATCGCCTCCCAAACACACCACCAACAGTACGTGTTGTAGAGAGCATTTTGTAATTTACACAGAAGCAAAGTACCTAAATATCGCTCGTTTTAAACATTTACACAGATTCCTCTCATCTCAATGATAACAAACGTATCTCTCTGAGATTCCTTTTCGAATCAGAGCCGCTTTTAATTGCACATTATCTTCTTTAAACTACCTAAAGTGTTGCGTTGTGAAATGGTGGTGACATTCCTGAGAAGATGACTTGTTGGTTCCTCTTTTTTTGGTAAGAAGGCAAGCGCTCAGTCAATATTTACAATTTACTTACGCTCTCGCCAAAAAAGCCAAAATAGAAGCCATCACAATTTTTTTTGTCAATAAGCAGCTTTACCACGGTTTTTTGCCACCGTTTAGAAATGTTGTTCGGAACAACTAGAACTCCTGTGAGATACATATTATTATGTACACATTTGCACATTGTTACGCAACCCGGTGAGCGACAACAATTCGTTGTTGACTTCTGAGAATTAGAAGGAATTATAGGGGAGACATGCTATTTACTTTGTGAGCATAAAAGGAAGAGAAAAGAGACATTATTTAAAAAACTCCCTTTGATGAAATGTGAAAAAAAATCCCATTTATTCTACTTAAATTCATTCCTCTTTCATATCCCTCACGTAGGGACAGAGAGAGAACACTTTTCCTGATCTGATGATGATTACACCTCCGTCACACACTTCCTCCATCAGCGTACCCTAGTTGACGGAGAGATGACGCCATGACCAGCAACGTTGTACGCCGACAATCAACTAATGACTTTCACTCAACAATTTTTATACTCCTCCATATTTGCATATTTGCGCACCTTGTTTAATCAATTGACACTCGAAAGAAAACGAAGGAACATAAGGCCCTCTTTGTACAACAAATGCTTCTATGAAAGTGATAATGTAATGTATGTGTGCTCACACACGCCGGCGACTCGCTACCTCTTCCTCCTTTGTTTACTTACACAATTTTTCTTTACTTCTCGAACAGAAAAAAATGGGATGCAAATAGTGAGAGAATGGGATGCCGGTAATTTCTCAGTAATGTAATGGCACACAGAGTACATTCCGCCGAACTACGACCACCATTACGATGATGATCATCATCAAATCATCATCACCAGTCGAGAAAGAGGAAAAAAGACTTTTGGCACATCAACTCGACACACCAATAATACAAAGACGGAACAAACTGTATTTCCTCTCTGTGTGTGTTGGTGACTAGGCGCACTCATCTACTGATGATTGCGGTTTACTTTGTAATCATAATGGTGATGACGAGACGATGATGATGCAAATGAGGAGTCGGAGGAATTTCGGAAAAATTCAATACATAATAAATGTAATCTGTGGGAGCCTCCAACGAACATATTTTGTAATGGGATTTCCGTTGCTCGGAAAAGATTCGTCTTCGTTTTGGCATTTGGTGAGCGGATTTGTGACATGGGAATCATCAGAGACAACCCCAACGGACACCGTTACACTTATTATTATTTGAGCTTTTTGTTGAGAAGATCAGATTACAGGTGTGCTGAAAGTGCTTGTGTCTCGACCATTCTGGTTTGAGGAGTCACACTACTAATTTGTCTTTTCAGAGCTCACTCTCATTAATTTCTTCGCGAGAATGTGTGAGCACACACGAAGGCTAGACGCGTAAATATAAGAGTGGTGTAAAAAAAGAGATTTTTATTTTCTGTGAGGAGCTCTATTTCTTATTGCCTATAAAAGTAGGCATCACTGTGTTGGGTATGCCGTATTGCACTCGTTTTTGGGATATGATATGCAATCATGAATTTCAAATACGACATCATGACTACTCTTGTGGTCTCATTACCCTGTCCATTTTTTCCCATTCAAATGGTTGATGTGATGAGTGGAGTGCGGTGAGAGACAAGTTGGACAGCACAAGTATCAGAGTGGAGAGCAACTCTTTATGCAAAACTCTGTAATCTATTGTAGCCCTGCAATGGGTCAGCGAACCACACAAAATGGTGCTGAGGAAGATGATGATGATGGGAAAAAGGAAGGAATAGAAGTTGTGCGCTTTTAGTTATGAGGAAATGCTTTTTGAGCAAATGCATTTTTCTAGTAACTATTCAACAGAGTGTGTCTCTTTTCCTAATGGACAATTTGTGATACGGACAAGTTGCGTGAATCGTTCGGAGAGAGCGACTAAAATAATCTGTCTCTGAATCCCGCTCGCTGTCATGACATCATTTCACTAAAGTGTAGAGCAGAAATGTGCGAGAGGGTAATTAGAGAGGGTCGCTGCTATGCGCAGAATCAATTGGTTCCATTCTGATCACTGTGATCAGGACTCGCGGTTACTATTACGGAAGTTACTAGAGGGGAATCAGGAATGATGTTGTCTTCTTCTGACATAAAACTTCCTATCCAGAGCCACACATTTTGGCATTTGAGAATTATCCTCATTTTCTGTCATCATCCTCAAGATGAGCAGTGAAATGATTGTGACTGCGTCTTCCTCCAAATTAAGGCTTGTTAAGAAGCCATATTTTCAATTAGGATTGCATTTGTTTGATCCCCATCGCATTTGATTTATCAATCAATGATGCGACAGGGCAAATAAAAACAAATTAGAAGCAATTAGCTAATTTTTAATTCTGTAATTTCCATTCCACTTCCGGTCATCCTGCGTTGTGGTCAATGACAACCTTTTGTACTGCCTCTCTCCATTTTTCAACTGTCATGCGGTACTTTGGGCTTTAGATCTGAATCTATTGACATTTATTGACGGCTGAATTTAAAATAGAAATGCATACTCTACTTTGTGCACAACCACGCAACCGCAATCACAATACATTTCTCCTCGTTTCACCAGCGATTTACAGCCACCGTTTTACCACCTTTCGTAAATTGCGTTCCTCAAAACTGTGGTTTTCATATATGAGCACCTTCTTGAGCTTTAAGGGATACTTGTTGAAACAACATCAGTAAAAAAACTCTGTTCAACTTTTCGGCCTAAGAAACTCTATACCAATCCGTCCTTTCTCTCTCTCTCTTCCTGAAGGCAAAACAAAGTGGTCAACGTCTTCCACAATAAATCCATACGTTCTCGGTACCCTTGTCGTCATCCTCACCACGACGATCATCCTTAACAATGTGCTCTTTTTCGCTGAGGCAAATGCATGAGCCCAACTTTTGTGGTAAAAAAGTTATACAGTGATCGCTTGAAGCAGACTTCAGTATGTGAAGATCATCATGAAGATGATGTTGGGGACTTCCCTTGCTTTTTGTGTAGCCACTCACTACTACTGGCTTTTGTCAGAGATTGACCTGTTGACCCAGATGTTTCCCGTGTGTTGAAGGAGTGGTCATCCCGCACCATTACTTTAATAATTTTCATGTGTGCGTCTCTGATAAATATGATGCGGAGCTGAGAGTTTTCACAGTTCTCAAACTCACTTTGCTCAACATGTACACACCTGCACCATACGTAATTCACGTCTAACATCTTGTAGCCTTTAACTCATTTTTTTTCTCCTTTTTATCTTCTGCCACTTCTGCCCTCAACTACTACTAGACTGTCAGTAGCTGCGAGTGACTTTTTGGCTGAGCTTTCAGAGATTCAAGATTCTTGTTCTCTTGCTTACCTTTACCTCATTACCTTTGCCATAAGAACGAGTCCTCTGGTGTTATGTTCAGAGAGAAAGACATAGCGAACACACACTATAATATGATGCTCACTTGTTAAAGTACACAAAGCGTGAAAAAACCGCATCATAATCTTATGTGCGGATAAGTTGTTCATACACCTTTTTCGCGTATGACAAGAATGAAAAAATTATTATGCTACCAGCTTCCCTTTGTGCATGTACGTACGGATTCGTCGTCTTGACGCTAATTCATCTTAATGCAAATTAGCTTAATACCGTTTCCCCCAATTACAACTGTGTAAAGAACAATCAGATCCTGGCAACTTTGTACAGTTCGTTCTTGGATCAGCAACATTAGAATAACAATAGTTGTAAAGTTTTAGTTTTTTGGCGTCGTGCTAACCATTATTATTATTATTATTCCAACTTATTGTCAATCGGAACGATCCGATTGAAGAGCGTCAAGAACGTTTTTCCTCTTTCCTTTTGTTTTCGATCACGTCACAAAATGACACGCGAATCTCTAAATCTGTGTACGAATGTGACAATGGAAACAATTTGCGATTTGCAAATCCTCCTCAGTCTCCCCCTCTCTAATTGCAAACCAATAGCGTATTGTTGCTTTCGAAAATGAGAGAGCAAACCCATAATTATTGTGACGAGTTATGAATGAGTTTTTTTTTCTGCATTTGCATTTTCTACAGTTGTTCTCTCCTCAGATACAAATCGGAAGCAAGGTAATATATTTGTAGTCATGTTCGATTGTTTTGAAAGTCTCCAACAGCAAAAAAAAAATCAATCATTCGGTTCATTTCCTTTTTGCCACTCTCAAAGAGAAGCATTCCTGGTACACGTGCACCATCCACATCAACGCATAAGCCAAAAAATTTGCAAACATCGAAATTCCGTTTCTCTCTTTGTGTTGCTATATTTACATATATAATTTGCATGTGATCTCTGCTCTACAAATCAACATCCGTCGTCCATCTTTTCATCATCATTCCTCCTCTCACTCAGTCATGCAGATTTTTATCGTTTTCTATTGATTGCATTAATTTACCAATAGCACGCATCGCTTCCAAAGCGCAACAAGACCGGAACAACTTGTTGGACAAGAGTTTCACAAAAAAGTGCTTTGAATTTTTAATTCGAATTGTTCAACTTTTCTCTCTCACTCTTTGACAAAAAAAAAACTTGATTCGGAAAGCGCAAAAGAGTGCGACTACTACAACTCCTGCAAAGCATGCAACAATACTTGTACACTTTTGTGTTGGTACTCATAAATCCATCCATTTGTTTTCGAAAGGATAGAAATCCAACGGAAAGTCAATATCGGTAGCAGCGTCCTCGTCGTAGTTGTCGTTGCATAATTTATACGCAAACATCACACATTCGAAGAGCAGTGGTGGACTGTGTACAGTACAATCAATATGCAAATTATGATATGAGAGGAGAAAACATTTAATAATTCAGATTCGCAACACACGTAGCGACGCCAGAGTCTTGTCCTTTAACTAAAGATCATTTAGCAGTATTTCAATTGTGAAGGTAACTGCAGCACAACAACCCCTGTGTGCGCGTCGTATTGAAAAAAAATCGTACATAAAACGACGATAATTTATAGACAACCTATTCATTCTGATCCTCTCTCTCTCTCTCCCCTTTTGAAACTGAGCCAATAATAGCTTTCGGATTCCTCCTGTGCAGTTAACTCGCAAAGTACATTTGCACACTCGCGGTGAGACAGGAATTCTTTTGTTGAGCTGGTGATGTACGCGTTTGAAGAGTTCTTCGTTAATGAAACGATTACAGCCGAAAAAAAAGTCATTGTTTCCTCTTCAGGAGGACATGACTCAAATATTTAACACTTATTTTCGACCACCATTTCAAGACCTAATCCTACCGAGCGTGCCACCTCCGAACCTGTTATGTGCGCTATGCTCCTCTGGTCTGGCCACTTCATAGGAGGACACAAGAAGACAAGGTACGCTCGTTTGTCGACCCACAGGAAACTCATCGAGGAGCAGCAAGTCTCATGATTAGTTCTCCGTTTCTCGGTTCAACTTGTTTCTATTTATTGCCTCACCACTCCTCTCTGACACACCAACGGCTTTTTGCATGTAGCCAAGATAATAGCGCAAGAAACCATTTAATCATCACTTGTTTGGCTACACACTCACGAGCGCATGCATAATAATAGTATTGGAGGGAGCCGGGTTGGTGGCAATGAAGACGGAGAGGAACATTATGGCTTTTAAAAATAATCATAATTTACCTCATGAGCACGCCACACTTTGAAGAAAAACAACACACACATATTTCGTGGTGTGTCGAGTAAAAAAAACGTGGTACAAAATGCGTGTTGTTGGTACGTACTGAATCTTTGACAGGATCACGCATAAATCCTGAGAGCAGTAATAATAATGTGTACCATTTAGGATTACGCTTTCTTCAGGAGGAGGACTCCCTGTGATGTCATGCATGCCATTGAAAATCCGTTTTTTTCCTAATATATCGTTGTCTCAGTTGTTTTATGCTGTACTCAATAAAAGTGAGTATTTTTGCAGACTCGTACATATCATGATGGTGAGAGGAGGAATATATGCAACTGCAAATAATGGTACAAAGTTTTTTGTGGACTTACACCGTGATTTAATGATGACCAAAACGAAATACATTCTAATATCCATCATCATTCCCTTTTGCAGGACGTTATGTATATAATTTTGATGTGATCGTGGTTTATTATGCATTTTCAGGAGAGAGCATCTTCCTTCGACAATCTTTCATAGAAAATGATACACCAATCATATTCACACACGGACGAGCAGTTTTTTTTACTCTTCGTGGGAAGCCACACACAGTGAGATGTTCCCCGTTTTTTGGGATGTCGCAATATTTGCGTGCTAACAGATGAACTACACCAAGAAAAATCGGATTGTGGGAGACAAGTTATTTGATGCCTCAAAACTTCATTGGTCGACTGTGAATGACGGGATTTCGTTTTTCATTCATAAATACACGCACACGCCTTTGTTGCTCTACATGTCACTCATGATAGTGTGTGGGTGGGAGTCTTTATTTGCCCCAGTCTCAAGATGCCCCAACCGGCAGCACTTGACTACTCTCTTCATTTATTTTTTTGGGGCAGACAAGTTGTCGTCTCGTGCTGCAAGTCAGAGTTCTCTCGAGCTCCCCAAGAAGGTGGCGGAGAATTGGAATGAAATTAAAGGCAGATGCCGTCGCATAATTCGCGACATGGCGGAGTTAATCGAGGACGATGATTCAAGTACGGATGCGAAGCCCGACGGACTTGAATCAATCGAATTACTCCGCGCCTTGATTACGATCCTCCAAGAAAAGGAGTTTAGCCTTGAAGGCGACGACACCAAAGTAAGCTTTTCTTTGGCGTGCGGGTCATGTTTAAAATCGTATTTGACCGTCTGCGACATCCTGGATGAGAGACTGACCATTTACACGAACTACAAACGAATAACTGGCGAATTGTTTGAAGCGGCGACTCGACAGTTTTTCAAAAACGTAAGTCTTTCTTCGTTGACCTTTGACTAATGCATTTGGTATCCGAAAAATGATCCTCTACCGAATATAATCTGTCCGTAGGCAGTTGCAATCGTTGAACAAATATTCATCATCACTAAAACTAGCGTTTTTCTCTTTGAAGTAAAATCAGCAAGTGAAACTTTGACCCGAGTTTGAAGCTGGAGATGAAGAGTAAAAAAAAGGCTGAGATTCAGGAAGCAGGGGTCTTGTCTCATGATAAATCGATATTTGTACCTGTTGGGTGGTTAGTATTCAATGTCTTGGATGTGTTGCATTGTGATGTTAATAAAATTTACTGGAATGTACGAATGTATAATATATGGCACTATTGAAATATTTATTGAATCAGGAACAAAGTTAAGAGAGGGAACAATTAATACTCAACTCCGAAACACTGCATAAGAGTAAAGTGTAGTGATGCGGTAACGTTATTTGTTATTTTATGAAATAATCATGATCGTGAAATTCATTGGAATATCATTGACGTGCAATGGTCCTGGGCTCGAGCTTGGTGACAAAGTGGCGCACTTTCATTGGACATTTGGCAATTAAAATGTACTCTTTTAAACTAACTTGAAGACACAATGTACAAGGCATTGTAGGCATACTGTTTCGTTTCAATAGTTGAATAGAGTTGACGTTACACGTCGACAGTTTGGTATGCAGCTTGTGATTGGCAGGTGAGCATTCATCGGCTTATGTTTTCACGCTATGGTCTAAAAGGAAATGCTCCTGTGTGGAGCTTGATATACCTGGACGTGAGACAAACAAAATATGTACGCGTTTCTCGGAGTTTGATACAGAATAAAGAGTTGCCCGATCGGATTGTCGTCATTTTTTATGTAGCCGCATTTTCTGTGACCAATTTGTCACACTTCGTGCATTTTTTCAACTTCTCAAGAAATTTCTTGTAGTTTGGATTTGTTTTTTGCAAAACTATTCCTGTCAGCAACATGTCACAGAATGATCCCCAAGAAATTCGGGGAGACGTTGCGAGAGCGACGAGCTGTGTAACTGGTTCAGTACAAAAACCAAGGCGTTTGAGGATGAGACCTGGGATCCTTGAAACCTGCCAATTGAACACCAGCGTTGCTGAAGAGAGGGCGACCTTATCTTCTGCGGGCCCCTCAACTCCACGGAACCAAGGGACGTCTCTGTTCAGTAGAGTGGCGACAGATCTCAGTTGTCCTGATGAGGATGCGCCGGTTTCCTGCCTGGAATGGCGGAGACTTCACCAGCAAAAAGACGAGGCGACCAAAGCGCATTTTCGGCCACTACATTTTGTATCACGCCAACCGGAAGTGGTGCAACACTTGCAGGTCGTACCTTTGAATCTTTGCTTGCACTCAAATAATCATCATTCGGAGTCCCCAGAAACGAGTACAAAGCCTCAAAAAGTCCCTGGAACTTCCTTCGGAATTGCAGCTACGAAATCTTCTGGATCCTCGGCTTCCCAACAGCACATTAACGACACCTGCACCAACTCGCAAAGCGGACTACCAAAGCCAGTCCCGGCGACACGGAACCCACAACCTGCTCATATTTGGAGACGTACTCCGGTGCCTACTTCTGTCCGAAGACAGGCAGCTCAACAACCTTCTTACTCAAGTCCTTTCCAGGGAGTCCCAAGCTCAGTCCAGACATCCACGAAGGATGACGCCACACCCAGCACTTCGTCATCTCTTCGGACGGCCTCGACATCCACCTCTGTCAATCGGTACTGTTCTTCATCATTCCATTTCAAGGAGAGACCAAAAGCGTTTTTTCAGTTGAACGGAAACAAAGCCAAAGGTTATCAGATCCTACCCCTTTCCACTGGCTTTCACCCCTATACTCGTAGCCAACCTAAGTTCGGCCAGCCTGCAGCCCTTGGCGCTAATTGTACAACTGCTACTACTACAACTTTGTCAAGGGGACATCTTTGGCTCAACTCATCCCAACTTTATGTGAAGGGACTCAGCTTCGAGACGACATTAGGAGGATACACTGACGTTCTAATGAGCGAGTTGGAAGCTAATTATGAAAACCACCGGAGCCAAGTCATGACCAAGAACTTAGAACTCGTGACGCCGGTTCAAGTCCTCACTGCGATTCGTATTCGTGCAAAAATCTTTTTTTGTCAGGAGACACGTCTCTTGACGTCTCCAACAGGCCAACAGCAATGGCGCTGTGAACTCTATTTTGGAATGTTTTGTGGTATGAAAAATCACATTATTGCTTATTGATTTGCTATTTTCATACCGATGACATATTTCTTTGCTGCGGCGTAATTGTCGTATCATGATTTTTGCAGGAGTTGGACACGGACTTACGTATGCGATGAGTCACCAACTGGCTGCAGCACATGTCCTAGAAAGGATGCGAATATTCATTGAAGATGATCCAGCGTGGCTGTCGTTAAAGTACGGTCTGTATCCGGGGACCCGGTTTCGAAACGTGCTTCCCATGTTGCAGGAAGTCTGCAAAAATTGTAACCTGGGAGAAGTCATCTACACCCGCAAGGACTTGTCCGACCAAGTGGGATGGCGATGGAAGGAGAAAAAACCTCGATGGGAAGCTTCCGCCGCTGTGTCAGGAAAAAAAGTTATTGGTAAAGCTGGCCATTTTGCAAAATGTATTCCGTCATTTTGATGAACAAAACCTGGTATTCTTCGCTGATGTTTGTTTAAATTTCTAGTGAGATCTGATGACTACTCCTACGGAGTTTCGGAGGCGTCCAAGACTTTGTACGAGATTCTAACTGAGCATCGTCCCGATCTTGTGACTCCCGTCATGGACTACGTCGCTGTAGGCAGTGAATGTCCGAAACTGAAAGATATTCACCCTCAAATTAAACTGGAGAAGCCAAGTGCTGCGGTGAGACATTGGGCAGAGATATTATATTCTTTAAAGAAAGGAAAGATTTTGTTTTTTTTATCACTTTTCTGTTGGCTTTGTGTAGAAGGCGGAGTGGATGACTATACACAACATCCCAGACACGGACATCGTGCTCCACGATCCCAGTGACCGGAGCAGCTACATTCGTACAAATCTTGTCTCGTCATGTAATCAGGGAGGAGAAAAATACAGGAAGGAATTTGACAATTTTAACCTGGTGGTTGCAGAGGCGTTGAAAGCGAGTGAAGGTGAGCGCCTCTACAAAATGCTTGAAGAAGGCAGCAACATTTTTCTTCGACCTTCCCCTTTGGACAGTCGGCCGAAAAAGAAAGCTACGGAAGTGGAGGGGGCAGGCATCGCGTGTGATGGACTCGACTACTTCCACTAATGGTTGCTAATTATTTGCTGGTGTCATTTCCTAGTATAATGGTGTTTCATTGGGAAGCGAAAAATCAAGTAAGTGTATATCATGGAATTTAATGAGGTAACTGTAGTCAGATTTGAAATATTATTAGAATAAGGATTTGGTATAAAATGCGTAGGATGCAGCAAAGGTTTATGAGAAACTAAACTGTAACAGTCTTTAAAATATTGTGTTTGAGTTGTTTGTCATTTTTGTGATCATTAAAAAACCTTTATTAATAACTAGTAACTCATTGAGAAAATTAAGTGCCAGGCTCAGCGTAGACCAATAAATGAGAGGTATGAAATTTTCATTTCGGGAAAAGCCCGCTGAATTAATAACAACAGAGTTGAAGGACCATAATAAATCTACGCGAATCAGATAAGAGAACCTCAAAAATAAAAATATTGAAAGAGAGTGAGTACTAAGCAAACGTGTAACAGGATTTATAACGTAATTAAAACGATGAGCGACAAAGACGAAATTAAACGCATGAATACACACAGGAACTAACGCAATGTTTGTGTTTTCTCTCCAAACCTACATTTGCAACGATTGAATTTTAATGTCAAAATTCGATCAGTGTGATACATTAATTAATCAGATAGTTGGTATACTTTCTAGGTATATATCAAAACATTGTACTGACTTCAGTCTGCTACATAATCACAATGAAAGCATATCCTGTCATATTGCTTTGAAATTCTTGTCGGCGTACTCCAGTTAACAACTACATTTATAAACAACTGTAACTAGCCTTTTGGTACAGTCACAAAATTTTAAACGAGATAGAAATCAAAATTCAGAAGCCCTCTTTATGCAATTAACTAATTGCGTGAACCCCGCATTTGATCAAAGCACCGGACAAAGACAAAGGTCATCAATGCCGTGCCAAGTAGCAATGTCCAATGCGGTGACCCGTTGTGTCCTTCTTCACGATGTGGTCTCGAAAGTGAAGCATCTTTTGAAATTAAGCAAACTGACTCTTCCTTAGACGACAGCCTGGATTCAGGTATGCCTTGTGTTACTCCAAAATTCGCAAGAGTGTCACCGTTGGTGAATTCTTCTAAATTAACCATGATGCCACGCATCTCTCCTAATTCTCCTTTAATTTCAGCAGATCCTTCAGTAGATGATTCCTGAGCACCGGACTTTCCACTGCTTTTGCTGACGTGTATAGGCGACACTTCCTTCCTGTAAAATTCCACAATAATCAGCATCATCTTGGAAATACGTACAGACATACGACATTGACATTTGCAGAAATATGAAAATTACCGTTTGCAATTTTGATTCACTTCCTTCACCATAGCTCGAAGTCGACGCGGATCACCGTGAAAGTTCTTGGCAAAGTATTCCATGCGCCATAATGCTACATTGGACAGCAACTAGACAACAAACATACTCAAGTTAAAGCACAGCAAAACTTTTAATTGTAAACTGTAGAGTATTGTATTGAATGGAATGTATTATAGACAGTGTTGTATCGAGATGCTTAGAGTGACCTCATTATTTTTTCCATTAGTAGCATCGTGCATGACAATGTCCACACTTGTGTCGCCATTCAGGTTTTTCACGAACGGATTAGCCCCAATCTCAATCAAGCATTTAGCCAGAGCTCTGAAATTCATCTTGAGGGCAACATTTAAAGGCTGAAAACAAAGACAAGGATAGCACGATTAATACCTCCATTTTCGTATAATATTACATTGTATTCCAGCAATTGGCGTGACGTGAAAGTGACGATTTACCGTTTCTCCACATCCATCCCGATCATTTACGTTAGCTCCAACCTCCACCAAGTACTTTGTCAGCTTCGGGGCATTCCTTCGAACTGTCCTGGTCAACACGGTTCTTCCATTTAAAGTCGATGTGTTCGTTGCTCTAACACCAGCCTCAACCAATAATTTGGCACATGTCAATGCGGTGTCTTGGTTTTTTTCCGAGGACGCAACGGCGACCGCCATCAGAGGAGTTAATCCACCTAAAAATTAAAAGATAAAATTGTACACATTTCAATGAATTTGACATGAAATCGTTTTTTTTAAGTAACTGGATTTCACTACTAGGACCTGCTTGTATATATGTAAAAATTTCACTTACCATTAACACAAAACTCTGGGTCCGCTTTGTACTTCAATAAAGCTGAAATCGCTTCCACATTCAGACTTCGGCACGCGTACATCAACGCTGGCCAACCGTGAGGAGCACATCCATTTTGTAAAGGGCGATTGATTTCCATCGATACTGGAAAGAAAACATGGCAATTACTTTACTGAGAATGAGAGTTACTTATTGATTTGTTAGGATTTCAAAGAGATATAGTAAATAATTATATTTGTAAGAATTGAAATGAACAAACCGTTCTTCTCCAGAAACGTTTCAATTTCAGACCGAGATCCGCGTTGACAAATTTTGACAAACTTTTCGTCGACCTTTCCGTTTCCAGCAGTCGTTGCTCTGCTTGATTCGGCCATATTGTTATCTTACACAGTTTTCAGAAATGTTCCACAAATTCCAGTCAACGTCAGTCCACTCCTGTTCTCTTAAAATTCGAAAAAAAACTACCGAAAGTTTGTTTTCCGAACCTGTGATTAGCTTGCCAAAGGTGATTTCGGAAATTTGATGCTTCCAGTTTGATTACCAAAGAAAAAATGACTTCAATCAGAAGAAAAACTTTACCGACGCACTGCTCGAAAGCAGGCATGCGTCAAATTTTGCATATCAAATTCAGGAAAACGTTATGTGCGTTGTAATGGCAATGCTCTCAGGCTATGGCCCTTATTCACTGCTTTGAAAATCAAAAGGTTTCATACGCATAACATGAAGCGTGTACGTCTATAATTAGCTGATTCGACACTTGGAAACGTTGAGAAAATTTGCATTTCACCAAATCCCAAATGACGTGTGATTCCTGACACCCACTTCTTTCACATACAATAATTAGCGTGACGATGGCCAAGCATATTTAAACTTTGAAATCGTGTGGCTTTCTAGTCCATTTCATTTTGTTTTTCGGTTGTGGATTTACATATATTAATATGCCACTGGCCCTTAAAATAAATGGACTCCAATTGACTACCAGTATTAGAAAACCGATTAATAATGTAACCATCAAAACATGTTTTATAAAGCTCTTTTGAGATTGAATGCAGTGAGAGCGTAGACCATTGGAAGATGGATAGAAATTTTCACTTCGGGGAAAGGTTATGCAAAATGACAGCGTTATTTTTGTAAGCGTATACATGCGTATTCCCTCAATTACAACGAAGTCGAGTATGCTGAGAGACCACAGTCATTATGGTCATGTCAGTCCAAGTCATGGGGTCATGTCGAAAAAGTCGAGACATGCTAATCAAAAGGTCTCAACGAAATGAATTGTAGTCAGCAAGTATTTATTAGACTTCTTCTCCGTGTAAATCAACTATCATAGTACACAATGGATATTCCTGGAGTTTTCCAGTAGTAGACTCCGTGGGAAAAAGGTCATACTGTATTATGTATTAATAAACTATGTAAATGTACGTTTTTAACCCTTACCAATTAAGTTGGCATGTATTTACATGATCACAATCGCCTTCAAATACCCGAGATTTTTTATTTTCTCACTCGCGTGGATTTCGATTTTGTTCCCATTCAGAAGCCACCCGCTACTACAATCTACGCTACCATTATTGGCCTGCGATGATAGGCAACTAAACCACTCGTTTTTATAAACGGTTAAAGGTGTTATTTGGAAGCGTCGTAGTAGGGACTGCTACTCCTGAACAAATATTTGCTACGTTTATTGAAAATTATGAATCTTCCCAGCCATTTAAGAGATAATTGAAATAAAATTCCACTTCAACAAATGCAAATTTCGAACTTTTTTTTGCTAAATTTAACAGAGTAATACTGAGACCTGTAATTTGTTTAGGATTTTTTCAGCTTTAATCCCAAAGTGACGTAAGTACCTCTCCAGTTTTGAAGGAATGATTCGACGCCTCCCAAAAAAAGAATTTTGTAGGCAGCGCTTGTCCGGGACAAGTTGTCCCTCTGTCAAAAATTCTCATTGACAAAGCAGTTTACTTGTCGATGGAATTTGGAAAATGGAATCACAAGAAGTGTGAAATCAGTCCTCTTCCCGACGAATTGCTAATATTTTTCCTAAATGAAAATTTGTAATTTACCATTGATCGCGTTGTACTTCTCTAAGTTTTGGAGCTTGTCGAGCTACGCGACATTTTGAAATTGTCCTGTTCATAGAAACAAAAAATTAATAAACGATATTACGGTGTTTCCAATGACCATAGTTTGTAAAATGGGCAAAGTCAAGTGGGTTAGCCTTCACAAAATCTTTAAGGTTCAGGACAAGAGCAACTCACAGTAGGAAATTGTTACATTTTTTTTAAAGTTTTAAACACAATTTTAGGTAATCAGTTCAACATTTTATCCGGTATCAGTCTGCACAAACTATGCACTGGAATCTGGACACAACTCATTTCAGCACGCCAAAAATTACATTATTTCTTATAAGTAGCACCTAGTTTAATTGATTTTTTATCATATTAATTTAGCGTATTGAGTTCATTGGAATAAGAAATCACACGCGTTCCTCCCCTTCAGAATATCTTACAGCATGAAGATCAGCCCGTAAAGATGGAACATGAATTGCTAATTCGAAAATCACGTGACCGACAAACCACCACCAGACGTTGGTTAATGCATCGCTGCCAAAGCCAGAAAAGACACGCCACTCTCCAAATAGAAACACACCCAACGCAAACGAAAAGAACACCACGCCACACAAAACGACTTGAAAAATATAACCTCGAAGTGCACCCCAGAAGCGCCTATCCTTATCCTCGTAGTGAATGCGGTGAGTGAGCAGTGCGGTTTGGAGGAAACCTAAAACGATATCGACGAGTCGACTAGAGGCGAGAATACGGGAGTTGTCAAGGCTCCATGAAAGGAACATCTTCCACAAAATCATTACGTGGAGAAACGCAAATCCAACCCGGATTGAGTAGGAGAAGCACCAGACTAAACTCAGAACGTTAAATCCTAGTAAAAAATGTGAGAAGTACATCGGTTATGATTTCAAGTGTCACTCATGTACATGCACAACATTAAGTTTACTCACGAAGTGCGCAAAAGTATGAGAGACACAGGAAAAAGTATATCATGTCATTCCCAATCAATCTTTGCATATTCTCGTCAACAGGTTTTCGAGAGCGGTCGTGTTCCAGAATTGACGGCACAAAGAACCACTCACCACTGAGATGAAGGAGTCGGTTGAAAGCTGTAGAAAGGCAAAAAATATTTAGTTGCGCAAGAGAGATTTACAATTAAGAGTAATTCACTACGCAATTGCTACGTTACTACAATTAATTAATCCAGTCAAAATTACTTGAGAAGGAGACAACGTGAAGGGCATAGTAGTTGCCGTAGAGCTGAATGCAGGTCATCACGATTCCACTGGATGCCGCTAGAATGGCTGCCTCTTGTATAGCCAACTCACAATCCCTGTTTATATCTTCTACACTCCAGCTAAAACAATTCGTAAATCCGAGAAAGTGTCAAATACGTCGACTATATGATGTAGCATTTATTGCTAACATTAAGTATTAAACCCGTAAGTGCAGGGGAGTGCTTACCTCGCCCAGCCTTGTTGAATCCCTGACAGTGTACACCACAACTTGAACTTCGACGTTACAGAATTTAGCGAGGCAATATTGCGCACCCACGTCTGTCTTGGAGACCTTAACGCAACAAGTTAAAGAACGGTATACTAGGGTGGAATTGTAATTAGGACAGCCAGATTTGTAATAAACTGTTGCAATCAAATAACTTACCCGAAGTACACAGAACTGACGCCAAACGCTACAAGAAGAGCACAGCCCACAGAGAGATGGTGATATATGAGAGTAATTTCAGTGAAAACCACACCAATAAAGATGACGAGGAGTACCGTTTGGACCAGGTCATTTGGTCCGTAGGAGAACTCGATCTTATGTTGCCCGGTAGGAATCCTGTCACCGGTATTGAGCGATGGGGTTAAATTAGAGTCGGCTATTTGCCTAACATCCACTGCCTTTTCCATGTCATCAGTATTTGTGTCTATGAAGATATGATGTAAAATTAATTTTTAAACGATACGGAATGTTTCCGTGAGGTTTGGCATGGAAAATTGAACGTAATATGTGAAACGTAACTGGATTGAACCTACCTTGACTGGCGGAGGACGCCATTTCCCTACGAAAAAATGACCAAGGGAGAGAAATTTCTTTCGTTACTATTCTATCGTGGTTTCGTTTCGAGCTTAATGCCGCTTGGTAAAAATTCTTTGTGGAATGCTTGGCAGCAGAGGTACAATTAAAAAATGGTTTTTTCTTCCTTAACTTGTTCAGATCACTGTGATCCCAGTCTCAGTACTCTTGGAATGAAAATGTTTACGGAATAATGGAAGAAGGCATTTAAACTGTACAACTACATTTTCCAATCAACTCATTTATTCTATTATTTTTCGGGAAACACAAGTGGTCGCCTCTTCATCCTACGGCAACTGCGGGGAAACTGACGGGGATGCGGAAAGGGAAGAGTAAATGGAAACCACTTGAGGACACGACGAAATATGGAGTGTATGTGTGCAATGTCTGCAATCAATCCATTTCTATCCTCCTCCGTGTCTGAGCAATGTTCTGAAACAGCTCATTTCCCATTTGCTTTGTATTTCGACGTTGAGAACACCGTGTTCCACATGGGGGATGTTCAGAGGTTTCGAGATGTGCTGGGAAACTCCCATGATTTTGACGCTAGTCGATCGCAGAGTGGCTGTTTACGGTGGAACACGTGATATTACGATAAAACACGTCATTGATAATATACTTCTGTGTGGTGCGATTTCAAAGTGAGCAGAAAGAGAGGCAAAAAAAAACTGTCGCGGTTCGGAAGCGGTTTGCTCCTCTTTGTTCCGACGAGTATATATCCGAAGAACATATATATAAGTGGAGTCTTGTTACGAGATAATGTGAGACAGTCCATGCAAAAAGAATAAAAAATTTACAAATGTTGGATATGTTACATACATTTCTACTCTCTATTCCTCTTTAGTATTTTTGTCTGGTAGAAAAATCCGTTCTCAAAATTGCGTCGTGTTACAATACGCCACGCGGATTGTTGTATCCCAAAGAGCTAAACGATGGCAGAATTTGTGGGAATAGAAACTAGCGAATGTTGATGTAATATATGATATATGAAGTGCAATCTCAAAGTGTACCACACAACCACCAGTACAAAATCTTAAACTGTAAGTGCCAGTTTCGCTTTGCTAAAAAGTGTAGTTTATGGTGACAAATAAGATGAAAATACATTATATAATCAGTGATAAGGTGTTTATTTTTTGTATTTTTTTACACGTTTCCTCTCGCAATGACAATCGGTGATGACATTGACGAACAAATGATTCATCTTTACTGTGAAACTGTTGTTAGAAACCGGATTGGGCGTCAGTGACGATCACTGAATATATCTACGGATTACTTCAAGATAACTACAAGGATCCCAGCCAAACCAAGAAAATTAAAAACTATTAAAGAAAGTGGTCCCATTTGTTCCAGAGACGGAGAAAGTATGATTAAAAGCGAATCTGTTTGATAGAATGTTTCATGATTCATTGCCACTATGTATAATGGCTTTGGGGCGAAGCGAGCATGTATGAAATACTTATGCTAATTTGGTTTATTGATGGCGATCTCAATTTTCAGTGAATCCAACTAATCCTGCCGTCTTTGACTACATGGACATTCCAAAATGATGAATAGCGGTGCTGATTACCATGTCCTTACCAACGTTGCACGTATTTTGTGTAACACACTTGGAATGGAAGTAAAGCATATAATGTGCAAGGAAAAATGTAGTAAGACAAGGCAAGGTAAATTGTGTATTTTTATAATTTTATTTTGAATATATATTTTTTAAAAGAAAAAATTGACGATTATATAACATATTGTAACAATCAACTAAAAATTAAGTGAATTAGCTAACCAAAGATGATTGAACTTTAAATGTTATGTCAAAAGAAAACACTGTTTGCTCTCAAAACTAATAAAAAGGCTCTTACTATTCCAAACCAAACGAGATGTAAGTATATAATTTACATAATTCTAATCATTCATCAAAATTCATGGTTATTCTAAGAAACTGTTAAATCGCGTGTTATTATTTTGAAAACCAGAAAAACCTACTGTGACCAGCGATTGGAAGTACTACATAAAGTATCTGTAAATTATTTTGATAAGCTTTATGCAAATTCGGTGAAAGCAGTGAAATATCATACGACATTTTTTAGGATCTAAATAATAAAAATTGAATGTTCAATCCACAAATCTAAGTCGAAATTTATATCAGTTTTTGAATAATAAGGCACAAAATTTTATTCATAGATTTTCTCAAGAAAAAAGTCGCTTTTAAATTCAATTAGAAGTAAATAAATGTATGTAGATATACACAATGGTACAATGTAGCGCGCGCCAGTCACAGTGGATTAGTGCCCTTGTGATCCAGAGATAATCCTTAAAAGTATACATTCACATCATTCAAATAATGTACAGCCACTCTACTCCACTATAAACTTATTTTCTTATATTTTACTTGGATTTCTGGAGAAATGTCAGCGTTGTAGCTATGAACTTTCTCCAGCAAATGCCAATTAACTTGGAAATATGTATTTACAACGTTTTAAACTGTTTCACTGACGATTCCTGTGTGTGGACTTGTGTACGCTGAAGACAAAGAACCACTTTCATAAAATCTACGTAAGGAGTACGATCTGAACAACTGTATGCGCGCTAGCTTCACCCAAATTTTTTACGCACAAGTGAAAGTTGATTGGATTATGACATGTCACTCCTACGATTACTAGATCTACTCTTAACTAAAGCTAAATAACTAAGTGATTACCAGATAAATACTAAAATATTATATACTGCTACTATGTACAATTCAAACCAGTCCTCTTCACCGGTGACATACACGAGCTCTACCACGAGCTCCATGTCGACACAGTTGAGCCCTGGTTTGGAAATAAAAATTGTTCGGATTGGAAGGAATTCGTGATTGTCTTCCTCTCTACTGATGCACCTGGACTAGTCCTCTGGAAAGAGCGACATACGTCCAAGTAGCATCTTTTACTAATGTACTAAAAATGAACTGTGGTGTACAAGTAAATTTTGTATCTTAATTATCCTCCATTTACTGTCTGAATTCTTTTATTCTAACAATGAACTTGCTGATATAAAAAGCCTGGCTACATTGTATTTTTTTATATACGCCTCTCAAGTCAGTTAGCTGTAACCGTATGTACATGGGAAGATGCTTTCCCATTGACTGAAAGACCTCAGTGTGCTAAGCGCTTACGTTACGCGACGACGTATGTAAGACACTTTTGTATTTAATATTATTGAACGTAATAATAAGCAATCTGTGAAACCTACTTGAACAAATTAATAGCAAAAATTGAATTAAAAAATGTCCAACAAATGTTCATTGGACTTTTTACAAAATGTGTGAAGTTTATTATAAAGCTTTAGAATTTTAAAGTTGAAAGTTACTGAAACTAAGCTTGAAGACGAAGGCATATCGCTAATCTAAAAAATTGAGAGATGTTGTAAGTTAAAGGTCCACGTTCGGCAAAGTCCATGAATTGTGCAGAGTTCTTATTAATAATTTTGGGAATGAGGAACTCAAGAGCAATAGAGTAACAAAGGTCCTTACGGTCGGGTGAAAGTACGAATGAAATATTTTTTTAAGTGTGTGACATTGCGGAGTAATTAGGAAACGCTTTCAACGGAACCCGACTGCCACATTTTCTCCTTACTGATGCGGGATTACTTATCTGTAGGTAGTAAAGTTTGTCATGCTCGGTTCACTAGATTGGATTGGTTATGATTGCGGTGTGCAGTGCAAGTTAGCAAATGCTAGTGGAAATAGAGTAGAAATGAAAACAGTATGGCTCCGATAGAGTCCTTGCCAATATAGCAAGTGGAATGAGACAGATTTTTTCGCCGAATATTTTCACATATATTTCAGCATCGACGGTTATCAATTGTATGAGACCTCAATGAAATTCAGACTTGTAGGTAAAAGTGAGATTTTTACACATTCTTTTCTGAGCAGGCCAGGCTCACTCAACATTACGGATAAGTCCATCTTGAAATTCAATATTTCTTTTGTCAGCCATGCCATTCTAATCACAACGCGCTAATCTACACAACTACTACTACATATTGTCATTACTTCTCTCTAACAACAACCAAATTGAGATACACTTCTAAAACACAACTTAAGCACACCGACAACAAATTCTAAGCTAACCCAATCGCAAGATAACTAATTTAAAAATGAATTCAAAATGTGCGAAGAAAGGAATGAAAATGTGTGCGAAAGGCACTGCCAGCACTCACTTCTCCAAAACTAGCCAAACATCTCCGACTTGGGGATCCTAAACATTTCAAAAGTGCGCTCAAGTCTGGTGGACGTCATCTCCCTCGAAATGACCGTGTCCAACATGCGAGCCGACAAAGTGAGCATCCGTTGTCCCACAATATCCTCCTCAACAACGGCACTCGCGCTGGCATACTCTGCCGCCAGTGGACTACCCTGCAAGTCAACCTGATCCCCGGATCTAACGGTGCGGATAACATTCCTAATCCTGGAGTCCCACCAGTCCTTCACGACTTGGTCATGAGCGCGCTGCTTGTAATCGTGGTAGGTCGTGTCAAAGTGATCCAAGCTCAGTGAGAGGAGGTACAAGAGTCGCTTCACCTTCACCATTTTCATGCTTGGCTGAGCATACTCAGCGTCAACAACCTTGTGGAACAGGACCCTCAAGAATTTCGCAGCCAAGTAGGGAGGAAAGCCGTCAAAGTTGAGGCGCATCCTGGATATGTAAAAGGTGTATATTAATGCAGCCAAGATCTCCAAGTACAGGAGGAGCCATTGAAGATGCAAAATGTTGTAGATGGACATGTACGTCGTGAACCGGGTGTTCATCCCTGTTTGGACGAAGCGAATGGTGTCGCTCACAACTCGGAAGATGCCAATTTCGCCATCATAACCTTGCATGGTGTAACAGTGAATTGTGCCGTTGACAACCCCATTTTGATGCTTGATGCTCATGCTCGCCTCCTCAAAGAGGGAAGGACTGAAGACCCACAGCCCAAACATGAGCACGAAGAACGGCGTGAAGAAGGTGGGCACTTGAGTGAATACCAACGGGAACCTCGACTTGCAACATGGAGTTCCCCTGCTCAGCTCAAAGAAGCGAGTACCTTTCGATGTGAACGTGTTGATCCACCGGTCGACAAACGAGGCGACATTCTGAGACACTCCCACCGGCAAGTTCTGAACCGTCAATTTCAGCGAGGAAAAGCAGTAGACGAGAAGCCAGTTGCAGCCGAAGAGGAGGACAAAGCAGGCCATCCCGAGGAAAGCGCTCACCGCGCTAAAGAAGCTGACCAAGTAAAAGCGGGACACTGCAATAAAAAATGTATACCATGCTCATTACAATTTTATTACAAGGTGTCTGTCCCTATGTCGAGAAAGTAATGTCGCCCTTACAAATCGAGAAGAAGTGACACAACACATTGAGCCCGTGACTAAAGTCGTCTTGGTTGAACACGTTCCGGATGGAGTAGCGACTGCTCATCAAGTGGTTCTCGATGAAAAGTGTCTTTTGGTACTCCTTGTAAGCCCAGTCGAAAGCGGCTGCGGAGCGGGCTGCAGATATTAGGTGGACCACGACGAGGAGGAGGCGAAACACTGGAATTTATTTGAAAAATATAGTTTTTATGTAGTTTATTATTTATTCCACAATTAAGTGCAGAAGAGCATTTTTTTATGAGGAGCTTCTCTTACCATCCCGATAATTGCAAAGGTGAAACTCCGTTTGGGCGTAGAAGAGGAAGTAGTTCTGAAGCAATGCCATGGGCATGGATTGTAGAAAGGTCTCGTACAAGTCGTACTGGGCGTCAATCAGTTCATTCCTAGCGACCTTTACCAATTTTGCCAATTGCTCTCTGTTCCAAAAATGAATGTTATTAGGTAACTTGCTATGACTCATCATTTATCATCCCTCAACCCCCTCCCCTACGGAGCACGTACCTTTCAACTGCTCTCCCTTCGTCGGCAATCACACTGATTCGAGAGTCCAAGATCTTTCGTAGCTTTCGCAGCTTTGTTTGTCGGTACTGAAAGTGACGCACGTACCGGAACAATTTGACGGGGAGGAGAATATTTTCAATCGCGGTCCAAACCTTGCTACAGCATGTCTTTCTCTCCATCATCCCCGCATCACTGTCAAAGGTACGGAGAAAGAGAGAAAAAAGAGAGGGTGAAAATTGTTCTAATATTCAACGCAGACTCCATAAAGAGAAATGCAGAGATTAAAAAAAGCATAAAAAATCATGGTTTTTTCGGCGTCGTCGTGTTCAATAATAAAAAACAGAACTCGCATACACTTTAATAATAAGCAAAACAGAAACCCGAATTGGTGATGAAGCAGTACTATTCATGTCATTAGAGCTCGCCGTCAAGTTTTATTTGCTCCACAATTGAAAGCAATGTATTATGCTTTTTCTCATGAATTCCATTCATTGAAAACGCCTCATATCTAAAAGCATTATGACCATTTACAAATGTTCGTGTTCGGCGAAACGTGGAAAGAGAACTCATATTTGATGTAGTGCAGCTTGGTAATAATATGCTTTTTAATTTCCGTCCGTGTGACAGCTATTGACGATTCATGGCATTTTCGTTGTGCGCCGCTAGTATCCACTTGGCCAGTATGAAACCGTTTTAAATGCAATGGTTACCTTTCAATGTTTGAACACAGCTACTAGCATACGATGAGAGTTCGCAAAAGCATAAGTATAGAAATCGCATAAGTCAATTATATATGATTTTTTGTTAAATCCAGCCATTTTCTATCATAATGTATTAAGGTATGAGCTTTGGGAAAAATGCTTTCGTAACTGAAGGCAAAGCCGTTTTGAATTGCTAATAATAATTAGTCCGCTTATAAGAATTTCGCAAATGTGTGTGAGTAGGTATGTGCGTATGGTATGCTTTGGGTGCGTACGGGGTGAAATGAGAAGACAAGCTGTAATTCAACTGCAAATGATTAACTTACTTCATAAACTTCACAATGGTGGAGAGGACGATACATAAAATCCAGAGGGCAAGGGACAAGCAAGTTTCTACATCGTTGGTGTAATTGACGTGAAGCCAAGCTCCGCTGAGCAGGATCGAGATGAGGGAAAATGCTTCCACAGTATAAAGGGCGACGTGCAAGACAAAAGAGAGAATGTGACGAAAAATACCCAACCGATTCTTTTGCACTCGACTCCAGCTACTCAAATCTCCAATTGTGTCCAGTCCAATCAACTGGATTTCGGGACATTGATTCGTCCCCGGATTCCGTTCTAGGTCTGGGAGCAAAGCCAAAAAAATGAACTTTTATTACTATCGGAGAAATCTGGTGTTAATGGGGAGCGCACTAATCTACTACTAATCCTCAGAGTTCATTCACTTTCATGCATTTCACGAGTTCCAAGAATTACAAAGAATAATAAAACAATCAAAAGACATACCTCGCATATGAATACCTCCGACTTCCCGCGACATCTTGACGAACTGCTTGAGTACAGTCTAACAAGATATCACCACCCCCTCTGGGTCACTATAAGTATAAACGCTATTCGTTAAATTGGGTCAAGATCCTAGACAAGAGCTTACTTGTACAGCTTATGAAGGAAAAACGATACGTGCTTTCACAAGTAGGTAACTCGCAAGTCTCGGTCACAAGAGCTGCCACAACTCAACTACCAACACCAAGCAGCACATTCCACCGCTGCCACGTAGCCACTGAACCAGTCACCGGAGCACGCCACCTCTGGAAATCAGAGTCGAGATTGAGGCTCGACAAATTCGAAATGCCGACTGTACATGCCAACATTCCAGGAACTGGTTGAACAGTAGTAAGGCAACGGTTCGGTGTGATGTACAGATGGATATGATGATAACCAAGGCAGGGAATGAGCGAGAAATTGTGTGGCATCGTTTTTTGGCACAACTGTACTTCGTCTTCGTGCTCGAACACGAGGTCCATAAGAAATACAGAAGAAATTAATAAGACATACCAGTGATACATGTAGGCTGCTTCACAATTGCTAAACACACAATTCACACGTAATATGATTGAGCATCAGTGCAGCACTGTGTGATTCCTCCATTTAGCTAAAGAGGTTTCGGGTGGGAGGGTCTCAAACAGGACGAGTATCCTCTCAGTTGACAACTCTGGACCATTTGTGCATTGCTATGCAGAATATCGAATTGTCTGAAAAGAGCGTCTCTTCCTTCTATAGCTGACGTGTGCGAAACCAGGATTCAAACAGCAGGGTAGGATTTGTGCATTTTAGTTGTGCGACTAACTTGCAACTTCATTTATAACCACCGTCTAGTATTAACCTGACTCTGCTCACAGAATTGCATTTAGAAGTATGAATTATTGTTACAAACGTCTTCTTAAATTCATATACTGTATAACATTCCTCTATACATTATAGCAATTCATATAAATGATCAGCATGTGCAAAAACGTTTGGCTAATGAATGATGCGTTTTTAAGATAAACCTCTTACATCATACTTACAAGGACGTAGGCTTTTCTCTGTATAAACTCTTTACTAAACTCGGCCGTAAGTGAATTATGATCCTGAAACTTTTTAATTGTGTGCATATCCACACTAATTGATTTGATACAATGATAGATGAGTGTTATGTAGCCCAAGATGATACACACCGGCCTCGTCATTTTTACTGGATAAACAGTGAACTCTAGGCCAGTTAGCGTAAGGAATTACATTCGCGTGTTCCATCCAATTCAGCGTTGTTTGAACTTGAAGATGTCGATCAAGAGTAAGTATTCCACATGTCATGTTCAAACTGCCAAATCAGCAGAGTATCATTGTGATCAAACCCACCAACAGTTCGGGTGATAAAAAGCAGGATGTGGCGTGAACATTAGGGTTGTATGGGTAAAACATGATGTCAGGATTCATCTCGATCGACTTTCTTCGTCACTTCATAAAGTCAAAGGACAGTAGCGATAGTTTTAGCCATTTTTATATGACTCCACTTCTTATCTCTCTTTTTCCAATACGTTGCATTATCTTTTAACGACAACGACATGATGACGTTGGTTTTTAACAACAGTGACTTATCTTAGCTCACAAAAATGTTCTCTTAAACTTTGACCTCGTGGACACCCCAGTCCAGTAGATTTAGAACAACCCCTATTCACACATATTGCGATATCGATGTCTATCCATACGCTATTACAAGTTACCACACAAGAAAGATTCATTAAAAGATCGAAGCTTTTTCGAACACTGTTTCAGCTAGTACTGTTGTAGCAAACATTTGCATCAATTATCATACAATGTAGTTAGCAGCAGAACATGCAAGACAAGATGTACACATAAATTTCTAAATTTGAGTAATCACCTTTTACCGGCTTGTCGCAGTAATTATGCTGCTGCTTTTTTAGAATTATTGTAATCTTTTTACTTGATATATTAATTATTGATGTCGGCAACACTACGTCGTCAGGCTACGCTCTTAACGCTGGCATATTTTGGAACTTCAAACATTTGACCAAACTCTTCGGAGGACTTGTACAGGAAAAAGCGTTTATATCGGAACACAAAAGAATATTTTATGCTATGCATAATTTGTATGGAGTACTATCCAAGTATGACCATTGTTCTGTTGTGTGCTTTCGTCATGATTTCCTTATCACATCAATTAGCAGAATTTTGAGCCTTCCTATGAAAATATTTGGAGCTTTGGAATGAATTGTGCGTCTACTGTTACTTATTTCCTAAAAATTTCTACAACCAGCTTCTATACTGCATTTGAAACATGAAGAGGTTAAAAATCAATTCCAGCATTTAAACCGTCGTCTCAATCAAAGCGTGTGTACCTGGAAATGATGCGGTCGTACAAAATGCGAGGTGACTTACTGTCTTCATCATGTGTGGAAACATTTTGGTACAGTGCAAACAAACTTGCTGCCACCCGAGATACACACCGTGTGTGGCACTTATTTTTAATAGTTTTTTAGAAATGTTTTTTCTAATATTTAATAAATCAATGTCATTGATGAAAAAGAAACTTGTGTGTTTTGAAATACTGAATGTGACAAAAACAAAGAGATGTGTTTATGACTTTTGTATACGGCCTTTGTTTCCACTGCGATTTGATGGCAAACAACACCATTTAAATGAGTATGCGTACCCCTTCTTCGGATTTCCACTGCAATGTATTTTTTCAAAGAAAAAATGACCGTCTCTGAATATGTCATTTTAATATTATTTATTTACCACGATCAGCATTTATCATGAAACATTTAAACGGAAAAAAATTAGTTACAGTTTACTGTTTAAAAAACGGTCTTAGTAGCTTACACAATATATATTATAATCTCACCTAGTAGTTACTATAGTACATTACGTTTTGCCACTGTATCCGCACACTTTTTATCCACCATTTTCACACTTTGACGCTCTCTGATTCAATAGCCTAAAATAGTCATTACAATTGTTAATAGCGGAGGACAATCTATATCCACATTCTCTTTATTCTAAGCACATGTACAAATTACAACGAGCGTAAGAAAGCGGCACGAAAAAAAAAATTGCATTCTATTTTCATCACTACTACAACGATGATTAGTACATACAACAGACAAAAAAGAAAACTGGAACGAAGGGGAAAAGGTTACATAATCCTAACACAAAGAAAATCGAAACGTCTTCATGAACATTCCTATCAACCACCATCTCCATCATTGCTCTGTCGACAAGAAAATGAATATCTTCTCGCCTTCCATCGTGCACAATTGTTCTACAAGAAAAAGTAATGGGTGTAAAGTTCTAAAGTAATTTTTAAGAGAATATCGGGCTACAGTAAAGTGTGCAGCTGCTCACAAGTGTAAACTTACAGCTTAACATAATATTGTTTATTTTACAAAGACGAGTTCGAGTTCCATGTCAATTCGCCACGCAAAATCCTTTCCTCCTAAAAAAAATCTTGCCTATCATTTCGTTACAACATTAGTATAAGCAATTTCAGAGAGGAAAAAATACACGAAAATTATGAGTAGACTAAAGGGATGATTGGGAATGATGGCAGAATACTCGGAGTTTGTTCAGAAATTCAGAATAGCCTTATGAATGAGTACAAACTGACTGTGAATTCAACAATTCAAGTGACTCAACGTCCTCTACGATTTGGGCTAATTTTTTACAACGTTAATATTACAAATATTTAATATGTATGTATATTTACAGAAGAAAGTAACTTCCTAGTACTTTTATATCTACTTTTATATCTACTTGTATCATTCATAACTGACTTTTTTGATTCCACATTCTTTTCCTCTACTTCATCTCATTTTACTTACACTTATATTACTTATGGACGTTCTCTACATACTACAAAATAGCTTTTTTCGTTACTTTCAAGCACCGTGCAGTAAAATTCTCGAGGACGACGGTAACGTCGCCTCGTATCGTCGGAGTGGATTCGAGGAAAACCTTGAGTCAAGTTGGAATGATGCTTGCAGTTGTTAATGTGCTCCACTTTCAACAAACAACATCATTCCGATTCCTCGAACGCTCGGAATCTCCCTTGTTTCTCGATGGAAAAGCTTAAAAAGAAATCTACCTTGGGCTCACTGTTGAACTTATGACAATATGACCCTTGTTCGACTACTCAGACGACGACGAGAAAAGAGAGAATTGCTCTTTTTTAATTGCTTCAAAGCATAGCTCTCTCTGTGTCTCACTCGCAGTTTAAATGTACCTAAAATAGCTCGTCAAAGACATCGTCTTCGTCGTTGTGTTAAGCTGAAAGAAAAATCCAGTCTTTCCACCATGACTAAAATATTAAAGATTAACATGTTTACAGTAAATTGTGTATTATCAAAAGAAACTACATAAAATCACTAGCTCACATCGCAACAACCATTGTTCTTCATGCAACATAATTCTTCTTCTCTCGTACAACGGGCGTTAAACTACATAACTTTATACAAAGTAAAAAAAGACTCATGTACTCATTTCCGAAGAACTAGACACAAATGAAGCGTACACAAAGTTCTTCCCTCAATAATGATAATGTTTTGCAGAAAAAAGCAAAATCCAAAGTGTTGACACAAATCCATAAATCCGTACTATGCGCGCAACAAAGGACACGCACAGCCGTTCAAAATCAAATGATGTCGTCATCATCTAAATCTAAATCAGAGTCCGAATCTCATTTCCAGAACGTAAATGAAAACTTTTTCCCCTTGGGAACCCCTCCGGCGGGCCCGTGCTTGGCAATCGGGGCAGAGGGAGGGGGTGGAATGTCAAAGGATGGCTCCGAATAAATATGCTGACTCAAGTTGAGACTACTGTTGTGAAGCGTGGAGCGAGCTGTATCCTTGTCCAGCCCGGGAAAGCGTTCCTGTTCGTCAAGCTCACGATATGAGAGAATTTCCTTGGGTCGTCGCCCCATCGGATCGGGCCCAAGACCACCCCTCGAGTGGCTGCTAGTGCAATGAGGGAGATTGCAACTGCTGCTCGAGTGTTTCACGGGGACGCGACTGCAGGGATCTGTAGCACAGGGCATCACTGGATGTCCAAGTCGGCGCGGACTTCCGGATGAGCCTATGTGTGGCGAGGGGTAGCCATTGCGATGATGATCCCCTCCGCGAATTGGTGCATCCAAGGTGCTTCCCCGACTGGGGCTCAGCCCGAGCGTTCCCATGCCTCCGCCACCAGACTTGGGGTGTGGGGAGCACTTTGGGTCGTCCTCCATGGGTCGCCAGATTCCCCTTGAGCGCATCCCGTTCTCCACCCAGCGATCCAAACTGTCCCTCGAGCCGGTCTTGGAGCGGCTCAGCGATCGTAGCAAACTCTCCCGAGAGAGTTGACGCCTTGGGAAAAAATTAGATTTAAAAAAATAAAACTCTGCCAATAAAATATAAATCTGAATTTAGTTTCATCAATGACTGTACCTATAATCTGCTTCAGCAGCTTCTCTGGAACGGTACCCTTCATCCAAACTGTCATGGGACCGCTGGCGGACGTACTGATGATCCAACTTCTCCCACTTTTGACGCACCCCCTCAAACCTTTCCCGCGAGAAAACTGGGAGTGGTGGTGGGGGAGAGGTGAAGTCCGGGGATCGCTGGCGCAGCTCAGGTCGCTTTGGCAAGGGTGGAGGAATTGGCGACGCAGACGATGAGCCATGTCCATGTCCAACAACTTGCAGTTGTTGTTGTGATTGAGTCCGGTGATGGTGTGGAGGATGATGAAGTGTGTCATGGACTGGTGGTGGCCACACTGGGCGCACCAAAAATTGTGTGGTTTCCGTTGCCACTAGCTGACTTGGGTTCCAGTCCTCCTCTGTAAAAAAATCCGCCAAGCAACCTTGATTAAGTGTTCATTCATCATCGACAAAAAATATTTCAACCCTTTCATTATTTCCCAATTATTGCGAGAATAAATTACAAAGAGGAAAAGAGATGAACATCAACAGATATGCTCATATCAACGACGTTGTAATAATCACATTTTTTCTGAACACCCAAACAATTATACGATTTATGGGATGCTTACATTTGCCTCGACGCAGTTCATAAAACACATAAATTGGTGAGCTTGCCCTGTAAGAAGTCAAACGTCACATGACAAAGAAATGGACAGTTCAATAAAACTGCCTCTTCGCGCTGTCTCTCTCTGTTTCTCTCAAGGTTGACTTTATTTTCAACGGATGTGCAACAACTGCATTCCAATGAATCGCTTAGTAGACCGTTCATGTATGGGTGTGTCCATACAACTTGAAATCGAACACATTTTATTACAAGCGTCAGCTTTTCTGTGGCGGTGATGTGTGCGCGCTTTTATCGTCATCATCAAAATGCAGTTTAAATCCGTAGCCAAATCTGATTACCACCGTCCTCCAGTGACAAAGTCCATAACAAGCGCGACTAAATATATCTCTGGTATAATATTTTTTTCTTCATGTCAGCCGAATCATTGAGGCCCTCGTCATTAGCATATCACAACAATAACAACGGTAACAACTGTCGCATTGAAGTACTTTAAATGGTGAGCTGGACTTGAAGGAGATGTGATAATTAACATATTTTTGGGGAATCTGCAATAATGACAATGTGTACGACGCTCATTATAATCTAATTGAATGTGAAACTATATTGAGCTCAATGAGTTTACTCACAAGCCGACGAGACCTTGGCCTAACTTTTTTCATTAATTCTCTCAAATTGTGGAGTGTGAAAAAAAGTTGCTTTCAAGTCTCCTTTCGTCACCAACAAGCTGCTTCGCTTTTTTAAGGAAAATAAAATTACGAAAAGTATTCATACCAAATTTGGTCTGCAAAAGTCGCAAACTCACTTGGCCAATGAGCTTAATAATAAAAATGATCTCATACATTATACGGCGTTATAAATTCAGATTTTCAGTTATAATCACAATTTACAGGGCTCCTTTATAGTCATCATCTAAATGGCAATGCGATTACCGCAAGACGTAAAAAAAGTGGACAATGATTTCCTTAAAGAAATGCATTTTTCCTCACAATATAATGTCTCCCACACGTAAAGGACAGCAAAATTTGCAGCGAGATTGCAACCGTGTTACTGTCGGCATCACACTTGAGACACCCGTTTGATTGTTACTCGTCTCGTCATCAGCATTGTCAATTTATTGCAACTCATGATCATCACCCTGAACGAGACGAGCATTCCGAGAAAGTGAAACCGCAACTTTAACGACTTCCCTCGCTCATTTTGGCGTTGTCAATCAGCCCGAGGAATGAGACAATTGGGAGTAAGTAGCTCTCTCGCTCTGTCCCTCTGTCAATTACCTGAGCACAATTCTCGATCTCGGCTCACTTTCAATTTTCGCTCAACTTGTCAAATAAAAAGCCATTCGACCTGTGTGTCCATGTGTGTGTCATGACGACTGCAAAAACAGCATGCCCACCTCAAAGTGGGCAGCATTTTGTTCGTTTAACAGTACTAATAATGAAGCATCAAAAATAACGTTTCGTAGACAACCTCTTTTGACGCTGATGAAGGAGAACAGGCGGATAAAAAAATATTATAACAGAATGCTTTGTACAATGAATTTCGGCTGCGGAGCTCTTCTCCACTTTCAGTTTCACGAGTTTTGCCCCGTCTCACTTTTTTTATTGTCACCGTGTCCAATTCTCAGAGAAAAGAGCATTGATTGACTCCTTACCAAATGGATTGCTGCATGCGGACGTAAAAATTGATTTACAAATTCCAATCCCCATTTTTACAGTCTGACATTTGTCCCTAATGGCCATTTTCTCTGAGACGAAGAATGCACACATGTCAAATGACGGATATATACATAATGCGATGGTTGAATGCCATTTTTAACCAAGAAATTCTTCGTCTTTTCCCCTTTCATTCATCTCACAAGACAAGTCTCTCAAATTGCATGAGAGACAACACACGAATAAATGAGCGAAGATGATGTCAGTCAGTGAACGAGAGGCTAATCGAAGATATTTTTGTGAAGCACTTAACCATAATTTCTTTCTCTCGATTAGCACATTGAATGCAGTTAAGTGCAGTTAACTACGTTTAATTTCAGCTTTTGTCCACTTAGAAAGTTCACAACGCTTTCAAACGACTTTGCTCAGAAAAAACTACTATACTATTCACATGATGACCACGACATCATCGTGGTCCTCATAATTTCTTTTCGTTACGTCGAAAACCTTAAACGACGTTCACCCTCTAGAGAAGGAAGGTCGAAGAAAATATATTTTTTATGCGTCTGGTGTACACACATGTGGATAGGTATGTGATAATTGCATGAGGGAAAAAGGGGAAAAGTCAAATTGACGAGATACAAAACGGAATGAGAGAATGCTCACAGAAATACAAGTTGGACAACTCGCATATCACACAAGAACATGTCATGATTACCTCTCTCTTGAGAAAGATGTTCGATTGTCTATTTTACGACAAGCTCACAAACAGATTTAGACAATAGACAAAAGTGAGTCTCACTCAAAGAAGCCCTTCGACACGTGTACCAGAGAGAGAGCGTAGAAGCGCGTGTGTGGCAATTTGGTATGCAATATGCAGAAACAAAAACTTTCCATCCTTCACTTCATCATGATCATGTTACAGCCGTAATATCTCCCAAAAAAAATTCAATAAAAGCGGCTCTCTGTTGTACAAGTGTCACATAACGAATAATGTCGACCTTGTGCAACAAAGGTGACAACGTTGAGCAAGATATGTTTGCTATTATTAGAGCTGTAAAAATGTACAAGATAAAAAGAGAAATGAATCGATTTGAGTAGCAAGGTTGCAAAATGAGCAGTGCAGATCAAATGACCAACGAAATAAATTGAAGCTCAACCTTTCTAAATGGGAAAAAATGAGGATGATGGTCATCTTTCTATACCATTGAATCAACTTCATTTTCACACCTTTTTTCACGTGTGTGCAAATCTGTATCATTTTTTGGCACGAATATTTCTTTCCTATTTGAGAATCTCACTCATCATCCAAAGAATAACGATATTTTGCATTTTTTGTGCGTCAATGCATTTTAAGCAAAGCTTTGTAAATGCACACCTTTTTTTCTTCGTGGGCTCCCAAAAAATCGACACAAGTCAATCTGCACAGGAAACAGGTCTTTTTTCGTAGTAAAACATTTGATCGTAGTTTGTACTCGTCGTAAATGTCAGCAGAGAGATAAGGCACACGCGACGAGGATTTGTTTACGTTTTTCAGTGAAGACGTCTTTGTGTGAGTTCGTCGTACCGATGGAGTGTATAAATGTGGAAAATAGGATGGGCGTTATTTCTCGAGGGTTAAAGAAAATCTAAGCCAAGAAGAAGGAAAATTGCTCATTCCGCATTCTCGTCTCGTTATAGACTTGAGTTGTTTGAATATATACGATGTATCACGAAATGTATGAAAAATTCTTGGGACGTACGAATTGAGCTCTGTTTTTGTGAACAGCTTTTCCTTCTTCGTGCGTGACCTCTGAAGGTTATGTGCACACGTACGTCACAGGTGCATCTCGAAGGAGATGGGCAAAGATGACACAAAGCGTTTTGACCACCTCACAGATATGTGTACTCTCCTAAATAGCTGCGAGCCACAATTTAGTTTATTGGCAAAACGGACAGGAGTGCCGAGAGTCCACTGCCCTGTGCTTCATTTTTTGAGTCACAAAATATCTCATCATATGAGTCAGTTTCAATAAGATAAATGTACCAATTTTAGACTCGTGATTTTGAAAGAGTGAAATACGCCGGAGAAAATGTTTTTCTCTCTGAATTGTCCATCTTACAATCTAATATACACTTTTGGAAAGTACCTTGTGTGAAAACAACTCGGATGAGAAAGATACAGAATTGTTGTTTAGAGGGTTCACAGGTAGGTTGAAGATCTCAAATTACGAACTAGCACACAAAGCTGGCTTCTGACAACGAATTTTGTTTCTTCTCTAAATATTCCTTCCACTTTGCACGCAACGAGCAACGTGCTCGAATTACTTTAAATTGCGGAGTGCAGCAGGTGGAAGGTGGATGGACGAACAACAGGTCCATTTCGACGGTGGAGGCCAGACAAGAGCCAGCAGGTGTGAGCAGTAATAAATTGCAATTTGCTACCACCACCACACACAACTCATTAAATAGTAAGAAATAGTATGTGCTCCTTTTACTCTGTGTGCACATCACCGGACAACAGCCTTAAGAGAAAACAGCGATATGAAATATTTGATACTTTTTGTCTTCTTGACGTCATGTCTCAAACGAAAAACAAAAGATGTGCGAAGTGAGTGACACACCTGTCCACAAAGTTCAAAAGCTGGAGGAAAAAAGAGTTTCCGGTCTGCCACATTCCATAATTGTAATTACGCTCATTACAGGGGAAAACGGAAAAAAACTTGGGATTTGAAGCGTGTGTTGTACACCAGTAAAACAACAATGCCATCCGGTCTTGACAGCATTTGGTGTGCATTTAAATGTACTTCATGTAATAATAATATGTATGTGATTCTCAAAAACTTCTTTCTCTTATATAAAAAGTTGGATGTCAGTTTCGTTTTCTCAATGCTTATTTTATAAACCCATTTTTCTCTGACCGGCAAACGTTTCATTTGCACCATTTAGGTAGAGCATTCGCGTTACAGTCAAGGAAGCAACGTAGATTTTTTCAAATATACTAAAAAGCAAAGTATCCTACAACTTCAACATTACTCATCATCGCTCTGTGGTACAGCGTAAATTACGCTCGAATTGTGATGGGATGCCTTCAGGGTGTTAATTCCATTCTTTCATTATAATCTCTAAAAAAGGAACTCTTCGCTTCTTTCACAGAGGGTTGCAAACTAACAAGGAGCATATAATATTGGAGTCTTTCTCGGCAACTTGTTGAAAGCCCCAAAAAATCTCCTATCCTCAGCCGATAAAATACGCCAGATGTACACTGTATGCGTATAGGAAGAAGTGGAGTAATCTCTGTGCAAACCTGTGAAGTAGCATCTTCCCTTCTTTTTTATATGAGAGATTGTATTTTTATACTCTCTTTGAAGAAAAAAATCGCATTGAAGGGAATTTACAATAATAAATGCAGTACAATGAACTGTGGATACTCGATGATGATGATTCTCTATTGTGTTGACAATCCGAAAGGCCTTCACGAAAAATAGTTGGCAAAAGTGTGTATTAAAACAGGCAGTCTTCTTGTGGCTACAACTTCGATTTCGTCAGTGTTTGAAGGCAACGAGAAATTTTGAGAAGAACAAAAAAGTGGAATATCATTGACATTGTTTGATGTTATCGACTAACCGTTATCCATAATATTCACCTATTATATCAACGGAAATCATGACATCATTTAAATTCGTATCTTAAGATAAGCAATGCTCGCCAATTATTATTATCGTGATAATCCATGAAATACGAGTAGGCTAATTAAGTCGTCGTTCGATGCTTCGTAAGACAAGCTTCTTCAAACTCTACATAATTACACAAGGCACACACATTAGGGCAAGTGTGAAGGCCGTGAGTAAACAAGGTTTGGTAACGGGACTCTCGAAAACGCTCGAGAAGTAAGTCAAGATGACATCCCATTTTCGTACCCACATCCACAATCCACACGTCATCGCTACGTGTATAAAAATGGTTGGTGTAAAGCGATTAACTTGACAGTAATCTAATATGGTCTATTTAATGGTTTCTTACAAAACCCCAAGTTCGTCAGACCTCTCGAGAGTTCAACTTGACATTTATGCCAGTAGTTCGAGATGGGCGTATTAATTTTGTGTAGAGCCAAAAAGAAGCGTAGGCTCCCATCACAATTCGCTGTTACGCATTTTACTCAATTTCCCCAAGTGCAAGGTCACTAGTTTAGTGAGAGAGCAAGTTTGACGTTTCCTCTCTCTCTCACCTCGTCTCAATTTTATTATCGCCCACGACAAAAACCGATAAGGAATGAAGACAGTGCTCAACAAAAGTTGGTTTGCGAGTCAACGAATGTTGCTATTTCTCACATATCATTCACTGCTTGCTCAAAAAACTCGTATTATTTCCAACTACTCCATATTCGACAGATAGAGATGATTCAATCTCGATATTATATGAGCACGAAGCATTTTATCAAATCTGTAAAAAGGGAATTGAGCCCTGTGCCCTTAAAGCAGGAAAGGTTGCACGTAAGCGAATCATACTTAAAATCCTCTTCACAGACTTTTCCTTTTGAAAAAACATTATTAATAATATCTGCTCTGCTTCATTCCGAGTCTCTTCTTACTCTTCGATGTAAAATCGAAAGAAAATTAAAGTTACATTTTGATGTAGCCAACCTAGTCATCATGATCGTCAGCGTCAAACAGCGTGCTCATCTCGTATCTCCTACATCGTTTTCGTCGCCTTTATCGCGTCTATCAGAGAACACGATGCAGTGTGCAATCTCTCGTCTCTGAGATCCACGAACGATATCCATGGAGACGTGTGCATTCTCGTCGTTCTACCCCGTGTGCAGAGAGTATGTAGTATGATACAAAAGTAAATTGTATTTCTCTCTCTCTCTCTTGGCTTATTTTTTGCTCATCCTCACTTTTAGTGAGGATGATGATGACGATGTTTTTTTCTGTCAGGTTTTATGTGAGTGAGTGTGAGTACCATAAGATATGTGATTGGGAGTACGATGACCCAAAAAAAGAGGAGATAAACAACATCGTCGTCATCATGTTCGTATCATTATTACGAGAAAAAAATGTAAAGCAAATTAGGGTGAGCAGAGGCGCCTTTCACAATCACCTTCTCCTTTTGTCTTCCTTTCTCAATCCAGACAAACAAATCACACGAGAACAACAAGAGATGAAGCGAGACAAAGCAAGGATCGCTTCGTACACGGTTTTCAGTATATCATGTTTTCAAAAAACAGCCATTTATTATAAGCTTAGCACGCTCTGAAGGCCGTCGCTTGCAATATTGATCAGGAGCAAATTTTCAATGATGCCCACAAAAAAGCCTTGGGAACCCGAGACTCACAAAGTTCCAGGGTTATGTTCAAGCTGTTTATACTCTACAATCGTCTAATGCGAAAAATATTTCTATTTAATTCGCACCGATGGAAAGGTGATGGAATTGGTCACTTTTGTTAAAAATTCAAGCAAGAGTTGAGAGTTAAGAATTAAGAGTTGAGAAGGCTAGTGGTATGAATGGGTTAAATGCATGTCAGGGAAAAGGCGACAATCGCCTAAATCCTATCTGAAAAAGTGTCTTATTTTGTTTTGTTTGTGGTGGTAGTAATAATAACTATACGTTATTATTCCTGCTAATGATTTATGCTTACGCAAAAACATTAGCATTCGTCATCTTCATCAGATTAAGCTGCTCAAGCTCGTCCTGTCGGTAGAGCACGCAGAATGACGAGATTGAAGCTTATGAAGATGTATGTAATGGAGAACCACTGAGCGAAGAATTATTGCGAAGGACGCATTTTTTTAAACGTTGCTGTCATCATCATAATCCGAGAATTTTAAAGAGTGTCACAT
Organism: Alloscopus bannaensis; assembly: GCA_027743745.1. Classification (NCBI taxonomy): domain Eukaryota; kingdom Metazoa; phylum Arthropoda; class Collembola; order Entomobryomorpha; family Entomobryidae; genus Alloscopus; species Alloscopus bannaensis. The sequence continues at coordinate 64,933 of JAHZMW010004149.1, read as the reverse complement.
GAAACGTTCACCCAAACAATAGACATCAACTTTGGTGGCAGCTATGATGACTGCTGAAAGAACTTCATGACATTCCTTGAAGGCATGGTGTTGGCCTGAAAAATTCTACGAGTGGCTTAACATCGAAAACGGCTGCTACAATTTTATGACGGGCATTGCTGTGAAAAACTTCTTGTTTTAAGAACCTTCCCTGTTTAATCCCACAAAGAATGTTGAGGCAACTACTGTGATTTCTTTTCCTGGAAAGTAATAACTGTTTGCTAAATGTTTATTGTCCAGCCACCAGAAGTACACATGAAGTCGTAAAAAGCTTCACAAACTCTTAATATGATTCAAAACAAATGGCAAAATCGTTGACAAACGTTTAACACTATGACTGCTTTTATTTTGCAGTTTTTTGAGCGACCACGAACCATTGTTCAAAACCATTCCTTGCATGCTGAGTCATACTTTTGTCTCACTTTACCAGCAGTTATCGACAAATATTTTTTATTTAAATTGATTCAATGAAATGCAGGTGTGCTGTAGGCAATTCTTTGAAAGTGACGCAGGTGGACAACTGTTGGAAAGCTGCTGCAAATTACACAAAGTAATATTTAACTGGAGTAGAATAAATGTGCTTGCATTTGTTGTTACCATTGCATTTTTTTTAAAAAGCTGGTACAATAATAAGAGAAATTGTAATCACACTCCGCCCATTCATCCTTTTTAGTTGACATTCCAAAACTTCGTTTTACATTTGTCATACCCTTCTAAACGACGAAATGAATCAAATACACATTTGAGAGCGAAGCATACTTCTTTCACTTACACAATGAGCACCACCACACTATTTTGCATTACGACGTTACAACAACAAGCTTCATTGATATGAAACAATATTATGCGAATTACTTGAATGATGCGAATGACGTGAGTCACTTTCGGATATTATGCAGATGAGCAGAGATCGACAACAAGGAGAAAATGACATGTGTCAAACCAAATTTCGAGGAATGAAAAAGAAAGCAAGTGAGAAGTGATCAATTGAATTAAATCCGATCAACCATTCTCTTCGCCATAATAATACCAGTTCTGTGAGTTGCATATAGCGACCCTAAACCATATTACGTGCACCCTTAAGAAACCCTTTATCTCACTCCTCAATCGTATTGAACTGGTTGCGCACACCACTCTACTATGTCAAGCCCAATTTTTCTGTAACAATTACAATTCACGCATACCCCCAAAAAACAATCTTAGAGTGAAGCTGAGAAAACGGCAACTCGCAGAAATACTAACTTGAATTCCTTGCCGATGATCCTTATCAAAAGGGCCACCACCACACCTGCAACGAATATTTTTTTTCGCACAATGAAATTAGAAGTGAAATCTGCGCCATACAAATAACAAACTCTCGTGATGATGAGCACAAAGGCTGCTACCAGTTTTTCTGAGAGATGACCAGGATGACATATCAAGCAGAAAATGAATGAAATTTATTAAGGTGTGCTATGCAGAAGAGTGGTCGTGTACGTGTGTGCAATTTGGATTAGGTTGATTTCAACAAGAAAATGAAATTAGGCTCTAGGCTTCACTGACGACTACCCCTTTCAGTAAGTTGAGGTGTCTTTGACCATTTTACGCAGTCCGTTTTTGTCTTTGCAGTCTTAGCTCATCAATCAACTCGCACACGGTAGCACACACACTCATGAGAGCGACTTTGTTTTCAGTGAGAGAGTGGAAGCAATGAACAATCCAGCCCTACGCTTGATTTCACTTGACATTGCGAGAAGAAGAAAAAAATTGTAAACGAGAATGATCAAACTGGTTGACCGCAACTCAAAACGACAATACAAAGAATGAATATGCATTTCAGACGTATTTTTACTGAAGTGGTCCCAATGATGACATTATTGAAGCAGTGAGAGATACGATTGACGATTTTTTTGTTCCCCCTTTTAAACAATCTTAAAACGGGATTGGCTTTTTGAGTTCATCGATTTAAAAAATGCGACTTATGGACGTTCCCTTTTCTCCTCAAAAGGTAACTCGGGGATTTTGTACGTGACGAAAACTAAAACTGCAAGAATATATATAGACGGCGCTCCTGATAATTTTGTATTCAAGCTGCACAACCTTTTTGCGACGACGATGGCGTATCAACCAGATGTCTTCGAAATTATAAGACGACCAAGTGCAATATCCGCGCGTACACACCTCTTTTGGAGAGAATGTATTGTTTAGGGCTTGCGATGTAAAAACTAGTTGCATTCTATCAAACATCTGCGACGACAACGATAGAATTCTTAAATTTCATATATTGGATTTAGATATTAGCAAACGAAAAAAACGGGAGCTGCGTGTTGTTTTTTCAGAGAGAGTTGACGTAACGCCAAAGCAAATGCGGGGTTGTATTAACATTATGTAGTATCACAGGGCTGATACAGATTAAGACCAGAAGTTGGAATGATACAATGGGAAAGAAACCAATTCTCTTTCCTTTGTCATACTTTAACAAAGATAATGGAGTGTCCCCGTCGAATCTAGTATTATTTGGAAATGGCTTGGTTCACTCAAACAGTGGCGTATAAGAGGAGAGTGAATTTTTGCATAAAAACGAGAAAAAATCAAGATATCTAAATACGAGTCGAAAACCGTAGATTTAAAGGACTTTTAAAAGCGTCGTAAAGCGCTTCATTTTTGCCCTAATTTGCATAAACTACCCCATCCCCATTTGAGTTTGGTAAGGATAAAACACATTAGTTCTGAACATGGGAAATAATAAATGATTGCTCCACACTAAAATGCAAAATGGAATGGAAAACCGTGTTGGCACCTCTCTGTGTGTTTATACGCAACAAAATTCATATTTTTTATTCTTACAGTTCAACAAAGGTCACACTATTTTGCAATGTAAAACAGCGCCAGAAGAGAGACTATAGATTATGCCTCCCTTACTGACACCTCTCCTCCCTCCAATTTAAAGTTATTACAGAATCCTTCTCCACTTTTTTTTTGGCGAGCACACACAAAGATTACATAACTGGATCTGACGAAAATTATACATCCCTTTTTTATGCCCGTCGCTTCAAACAAAAATCCATGTGCGACGCAAACATATCGTGTCAACTCGGTTGTGTGCCTTTCTTCTCTGAGCTTTCGTGTGTGCAAATTTTCTCGGTGTGGAAAATGAAGTGATTTGATAACACTCAACAACATCAGGATGACGAGACGGTGGTGATGATGAGACAATTACCACAAATAACAATACAATGTACAATGTAATGTGACAAAATGTGGGCATGGTCAGCTGCAGTGTGTATAATTTCTTGTAGTCTTTGTTGTAATTTGAATACGACACACACACAGCAGGTGATGTGTACGCCACTAATTCAAATGGCAAATGCTCAGAACAATTTGCTTCATCCATTCCTTTCTTCCCGTGTATAAATCTTGTTGAGGTTTATATTATCTTGAAGAAAAAGAAATGTTGCTGACATTTTGTGTGCGTCTCATTTGCTCCTCTTTGAAAATAATAGATAATGTGGGGGATTAAGCCCAGAAATCTGCTCAGATCAGAGAAAAAAATGCATGAGATGGTAACGAGGACACATATTCACGAGATGGGTACCTTGTCTTTGAGATTTTTGTTTGCTTTTCATGAGATATCGTAGAAGAACTAAAAGTCATGTAAGATAAGCTCAGTAATGGAAGACAGAGGGAACAAATAAACAGCTAATATTACTAAACTCAATAACGCTTTGGGTGGTTGCGGTTTCTTCCTTCATGTAACGGCCCTGTGTGAAGACGAAGCCCCTGTCAAGACCAATTTTCCTTCGAATCGCCTCTCTTCCCCCACACAGCAAGCGAGTCTGTTTCGCTTTGCGTGCTTAACTCGCCAAAGTGCATGCTTATGATTACGCAACCATTACTATCATTATAATTGTCATCATCATCAGCATGGTCGTCTTTAAAGAAGAAATCCTCGTCAAAAATGCAAAGCTTATAAAATACTTTGGGGTGACGGAGAATACTCCTCGAGACACTGTATGAACAGGAAATTTTTGAACGGATAATGGATTTTGTTGAATGAGAAACATACGTACGTGCTCTTTTTCAAATACCACTTTGCTCGAGTTTCTCTCTGAGTCTACAGAAAACTGTAGTTTGACTTACTTCATAATTTGTAAACTACTCTTTGAGAATCAAATCTCACTGTATCGTCATCATCACGAGTTGGGAAAAGGGAAAAGAGAGGAGAATTGTTGAAGTCCGATATATTGACAGAATGATGTTGTATCAAGTTTTTTTATGTGTGACTTGTTTTAACTGTACAGCCGCAAAAAAAAAACCTTTTTATGAGCTGTGATTTGGCCACCAATAATTTTGCATGGTTTCTTTGACGCGAGTTGAGTTGATAAAAAAGAGAAGATGATGAGAAAGGAGATGTTTTTAAGGGACTTGATATTACCTTCGGATGAAGATGGCACAGCATTGTTCTCCATTAAAGCATCATGAACCGGGCTGCAGTTATCCTCAGTAGAGCCAATTCCGCTGGACCTGCCGCAACTCTCCTGCTCCCGAGACGCGTACGACCTTCGGTTGCCAGTGGCAGTTGTCGCACCCACGACCGCGGGGTTGGAGCAACGTCGAGTCTCAATCCCCATGAGATTGCCACGCTGCCGGTGAATCGTGTCGTAGTCTCGAGGTGGGAAGAGGAGCGGAGTGTTCCTCTTTCGAGCGCTGAGCTTCTCCCGCAATTCCGCAGCCAGGGAGTCATACAGTGTCGCAATTCTATCGGAGGTCAAGTTCGATGACCCCGAGCCAGAGCCAAAGCCACGATCCGAGTTCTCCGAGGAGTCGGACGTCCTGCAGTCAAACTCTGGTGTTCCACGGTCACGACCTTTTGATGATGGGCTATGGCAGGGCAGCAGACCTTTTGACTGAAGCCTCGTCTCAATGTCGCGGAATTTCTTTTGATTATCCTCGCGATTCACGAGTTGCTCGAGCTGCTCCTTGAGAACGGATGCTGTTTCCGGCGAGTCACATCTGTAGAATAAGGAACACATTAGAATACATGAAAAAAAATTGTGTGTTGAGCAACTTCCTCGCATGTAAAAAACGCTTTAAATCACACTCATGTGCAGTCGTGTGTCGATAATCAAATCTAATGAGAAGCGTTTCTCACTACAGATTGCGTAACAGTGAACAATCGCGTTTTTAAAGTGCCATTTCGAAAAAAGTGCTTATTTCGAGGTCAAGCTTCAATGGCAACGTAATCACATAAATGCTCAAAAATGCATATGTACACACATGCCTGCAGACAAAGGGAAATTGATGGCATGCTGCAAATTAGTATACCTTTCTCACCCTGTGTGTATTTCGTGCGACCGTGTCCAGTTTGCCAAGACACGCACAATAAAAAATTAATACTATGCGTATCCCTCATTTAATCTTTGTTTTTTCCAACTACTCTTTGAAAAAGCTTTGAATATGTATTATGAGATATTTTGTTCGCAAAATTCATCCTTGAGGGTGTGTGTACACGGACGCACCACAACAATCATTAAGTATTCACGGGACAAAAAATGTGTTTTTCATGAACTTATTTGAATGAAGAGCAGGAGCTCGCAATCTTATGTCGACTCTGGGTCAGTCATCCCATTCTCCAAAATGCGTTGCATTTTTATCAACCCTTCTGCTTAACTCATATTCAATGCCGTTTGACATTCTCTCTGGCAGCTTGACCAAGCCCAAAAGAGTCGATGTGGGGAGCATGATACGAATTTGATGACATAATTGTGAAGGATGCCAGTCTCGAATTGCATCGCTTCTAATTGTTATTTACAAACCAAACAACTCCATTTTTAGAATAGTTCAGAGCAAAAACGTCAGCTACTGTGCAGCCACATCCTTTTTCCATGTTGTCATCATATGCACTCTACAAAAGGAGTGTTATTTTCCATGGTTATGCTCTGTATCTCTCTGTATAAGTGAGATGATAATCTCATCTTGACATTGGGCTCTTTGAGCGAATGTCTCGGCCTACAGCTCTGTTCGAGAAGTCGTAGGAACCCATACTCGACTTGAAATGCCCTTGCGAGACGAATCGAAAATGCAAAGCTTTGCACAATAACTCCGTCTGAAATCAGAGGTTATATAACGTTCATCATCAGCAATACATATATTGTCGGATGACCACACACAGACGGCAGTCATTCACATTAGTTTGCACGACGACTTGCTACAACTTTAATGTAAACAAATCCGAAAGTTTTTTCTTCTGTCTCATGTCTCGTCACAAAAAAATAATGACATTACATATTTTCCTTACATAATTACACCATACATACGGATTATGCATATGTGCACAACTTCCTACAAACGAGAAGTTTTGTGCTGTGGAAAATAAAAAATGTGAATGAAAGAAAAAAAACGACTCTTTTCCTGTGGCAATATTTTTTAGCAAGAGAAAATCATTGTTACCTCTGTTAAACAAATAGAATTAGCTATTACTAACATAACGAAAAGTTGTAGCATCCAACATTACCTAATAGAGTATGCGAGAAAGCTTGAGGATTATTAAGTATTTTTGAAGAAACGATTTGAATTCAATACATGTTCAGTCCTTTTTGTTAAAACAAAGGGTAACGGAAGTTGAAAATTTCACACTCATCAGTCCTTTGTCTTGTGTGTGAACTCTTTCCGTTCATTGAGTGTATCTACGCATACCGTCCGCTTTGTTTTTTTGTTGGTATTGTAATGCCTCAAAAGTACAATATTTACTATTTTTCCTCTGTAAACCATTAGCAATGTCAATTTTAGTCATTGTTTTGATTCAAACCAAAGCACACCACAGTGAGAAAAAATGTGGTAGCAAAAACCTGACTACACATACAAGAGTCGAAGTCGTCGTTGTCAGCATTTTTATGTATATTTGCAAATAAAAACTTGGAAGGAAAAGATGCACATTTGTATGCAGTTTCCCTGCGCGTGTCCCCTTCACAATGTACGAGAGTGGCACACAAGTTTTTTTTGACGAATATCTCATTTTTTTCTGCCAAAAATGCTACAATCGCAAATAAAAGATTTACACAAAAAACAATGCATAAAACACCACAAAAGGCGAAGTGAAATCTCTTTCTCGAAGCAAACACAACAACATATGCACCCTCTCTTCTTTTTTGTTAATTTATGCCAATTTTTTTGCATACAATTCATCCATTAAAAATATTTTATGTCCTACACTATCTGTCATTAACGTGACTACTTTTGCGTCTCTTTCTAAATGAAAGGCGAGCAGGGATTGAAAATGTACACGAAAATAACAACAATAATATGACGTTGTTAAAAAGAGGAAAGAATGTTGTTATCGTAGCTGTAGTGTGATAGTTTATTCTCATTTTTTTTAAATCTTTTGTTACCTGTAGCAGTGGACATGGACTGGGCATTTCGTGTCCGGATTGTAAATGAGGAGGATGCAACTCACGATGTCGTCATTGGGGTGAGGCGCTTGGAAAACGCAAGTGATGGCATGATGAGGGATGAAGTGCTTCTCAGTCTGACTCTGGTTGTCCGCACTGCTGCTCACCCCGACAACTCGCTGATTGCACGGAATGATCTTGAGACCCTTTTGACTGACTTGGAGCGTCACCTTGAGCGCTTGCATGCGCGACTCTTGGGACACAAAGTATTGGAGCACGGGCTCAATGTAGTGAGGGCCTCGGAGGCCCTTGCTTTCCTTCGCGCCAAGGAAGAGCACGTAGTACGATGACTTCTTCATCTCCGACATTTTGACACTTGCTTACTTCCTCCGCCTTCTTTTGATTTTCTTTGACTTCACTTTTTTCTTTTTCTGTGATCAGTGAAAGCCGCAGTTTGGTGACACAATCGCGGTTGACGATACTTCAAGCGAATATTTACCGAGAGTCACTTAGTTCCAATGCGGAGACAGCTTCACAACTTCGCAACTGAGATGGCGAGGGTGTATTCAGCGTAGATTAGCCTGGGCGTGAGGCTCCGTGGTTTTTGAGATGTTCCTCTCTTAAATCTCGGTTAGCTCTCTGTAAAACGGGAAAATATTTCAATACATCATTACAACCAAAGTCTCTCCTCAACCTCAGCTTTTAAAACGCCGTTTGCGTATTTCATACCACTAGTAACATTCGAGCAATTTTCCATTTATTCAATTTGCTCAACACGTAAAAAAACTACCCCTTTCCAAAAAGATCTTTTCCACACACACTCACAACCCTCAGTCAATTCTACACCTATTTTTTTGTACCCAGAGACTACTTGTCCAGGAATCATTTGTGCGGAAAATTATTATTCGTAAAAGGGTTGCAAAAATGGGCATTACACCCTTCATAAAACAGAGTTTATTAGCGCAGACGTGAGGGGAAAGAGGTATTTAAAGGCGAAAAAATATCACCCTCTTCCAGATTCAGTTTTTTAAAGTTGGAGGGAACGAAGCGGCTCATAGTTTTTGTGCTGAGACAGGAAAAAAACGATAAATCCTTGGCTTAAACTCTTTGTTAGGAGTGAAACGTTTCCTCCCTATTCTTCTCGGGTTTGTGAACCTGTGCTGGATGCTTGTGTTACCTGGCTCAAGTCAATTTCACAACAACTTGGCCTAATGTGAGGGCATCCTCGTTTTAATTGGAAGTGTGTTGTGGAACGCAGCAATAGTGTGGTCATCTCGTATGCAAGCCAGCATTTATGTAGTCATCAGTGTGCCGTACACATATGTAAATTGACGCAAGCGGGGCACAAACACATTCACACCAAAATCGAGAGAGAGAGAGAATAGGGCAGACCCCTTCTGCGACAGTACGAGCACACACACACGGATATTATGAAATCCGTTTTTCTTTCTGGAGAGAGAGATGGATAAATGATGAGAAGGAAGATGACGACGTGATGGGAGAATATTTTATGGACTATAAAATCGGATTTTAACGACAAAGAGAAAACTGGATAGAGAGCCTTGTTACCCCAAACAAAGACAGGAATAAGACGAGCTTGAGTTGAGCAAAAAGGTAGTCTCCTCTTCAGATAATTTGCAAACCCAGCGACAACCCATTTTCTGTCTTCTCTCTTTTCGTCAGAAGAGGAACGGAGGATGTGTTCAAATTAAAGTTAGAGAGAGAGGAAAAATGTGTATTGTTTGCCGATGGGAAAAGTTTTCTCAATCTTCAAAGAGAGAGAAATGAGTTGTGAGCGGAAAGAGAGGTGTGAGTCGTATGTGTGTGGTTGGCGTATCGAAATTGGTGAAAAAATATTGCCTTGCATAACATTACACCGGGGACACAAACATTATTCAAGCCCACTTTACTTAAACTTTATTTTCCCCAGTTTCCATCTTTCTTGCGGCTTATTCTCACACATGAATACATGTAAGAGCGAGCTGGAGTTTATGAGCGGATCCAAATATTGGCAGAAAAAAACCGCAGATTCGGCCTCGATGCTCATTTCTCAGATAGTTAGAGAAATTTCCATGTTCACACATGCGAGAGAGAGAGAGAGAGAAATTCAAGGGAATTTCGTTGGTGATCGACTTGTGCCGATAGGCACGGAGATGAGAGTGGTTATGAGAGTGAGTCACTCCGACAGCAGCGCGAGATGACATTATGACATACTTATTATGCAGATATGTAACCTTTGTATTGGTACGTGAATCATACTCCTTCACGTGATTTCCACGCGCTGCTAGTACAGAAGGAGTGTTATGACAAAATTGGCAAGGCGGTTCAATTGCGTTCATAGAAATTTTGGGTAGTCAATTAAAAAATTACTCCACCTCAAGCCAGCCCCTTGTTTTTGTAATGACAAAATTGGCATTTCAGAGAGAACGCCGGTCGATCGTAAGGGCAATGAGGACAAACACTTTGAGAATGCTCATTGTTTCTTTAGAATGCCGGTAATTTGCATATTGTAACGGTGAAGGACCACCACTGATCCGCACACTCGTTCTTATACATACTGACCTCTTGCCGATGGCAGAGACAGCGAGGGTCCAATGTGGCAGTAAAAATGGAACGTGATTTGCAAGTCTGCATGTTGTCAGTCAATCAACAATTTGAATCCGTGCTCAAGAAACTGGGTGAAAGTCGTAATATATTTTGACAGAGAGAGTATTTAAAGGATTCCGAGAATTTCTAAAAATATTTCGGAGAATAATTTAATGAAGACATACGTTCCAAAGAAAGTTACGTGAGCCTTGCAACTCGTAAAGAGTAAAATGTTAACAATGGCTCTTTTTGAGAAGATTCACTCTCAAGATGTTCATAAACTTTTTGGGGGTAAATCTCGGTAGTGCCAAAGTGAGTTTTGAGAAGACCCATAAAATCATCCATAAAGTGCACACCAGTTGAGCAGAGTGAGAGAAAGTAGATTGAGAAACTAGGTAGAAACACGAGGTGATTTTACTGCGGCATGCACAACACACAACTCTCACATCTCCAAATGGATTTCCTCAACAAAAATTAAATTTTCCGAGAAAGAAGCACCTCGAATCGAATCACTCACTTCCTGGCTGCGTCTCAGCTATTTTTTTTTCTTCACCTGTTGTGATTTACCCGGATTTTTTATCGTTCAGTAAAAGTAAATCAAATTCACCACAAATGTCACCACTCCAATTTCCTCCTCTCATATTGCTCCCCTCAGGAGAAAAAAAAACCTAAAAAAAACCTTGGATTATTTCGGTGTGAAAGAGAGAGAGAGAGTGTGTGATCTACTTTTTTTGCTTGAATAGAATTCTCAATCCACATAATGACACCACACGATGCCACCGGTGTGTACATCTTTTGTACACGTGAAAGTGAGGTGACTTCGAGCAAGACGATTAGCTATAATCCAAAAAAAGAGCCTCGTGCTTTATGCGACTCCCATTGACAACTTTGACTCTTCTTCAACAATATACTACACAAAATCTGAACACTGTTCCGCATTCCACACAAGCTCGTGTTATGATTTTCAACATTCTACGCATATTTCATTTCAAAAATTTTACGCTGATTGCAACCCCTCAACGTCGTAATGATCAATAATCATATATGTAATACAGTACCGTATACCCATCATTAATGAGCGGGTGATCACGAGAGTTGGAATCATGTCCCATTTTTTTTATTCAATTTCAAAAGCAATACAAACACAAAATGATTTGGCGGAACGGGGAGAGAACTTCACAAACTATTGCAGCTCATATCAATAGTGTATGTTTGTATGCGCACCCAGTCAAAAGGAATTGATGGTTTTCCTTTTATCACCGAAATGACACAAACTCTACAGCTTTTCCCTATTTGCGTCTTGCACTTGACAAGGAAAAAACTCCCCTATTCTTCTTGGTTACATTGTTGCACAGGAATAAGTGGATCTAAAAAAATTCCTTTCGTCTCCCTTTTCTCTGTACTGAAAAGAGATGGGAAAACAATATTGTGTCATGTTTGTGCAAAGTGTGTGATACACGTTTCTTGTAAAAGAGGCAAATAGTCAAGGTAAAATGGATTTTCTCTACTTTTCACACATATCACCCCATTAATCATCACAAGTTTACAACTTTTCAAAAAACAACATCAAGAAGAAAGGATTTGCTGTGCGCAGAAGCTCTTTATTTCACTCCTTTGGCGTTCTTTTGTTTTCAAGCATAATACATGGCGCCTCGTTATCACTGTCATCATCTCTAGATAGAGTACACGTGTGTATCCCTCAAGTCAAGAGGATATCTTCATGAAGATCATAGTCATCATTTGCCAGTTTCCACCACTCCGAGTGCAATAAAGTGTGAGCAATAATTGGGTTTCACATGTTTAACGCTGCATAAAAAAGAGTGGTTGAAACAGTAAGAGCAAACGAATTGAATGAGACAATTGTGTCATTAAAGTGTGGAGGACACGAAATGGTGTTTCGCGTGAAATTATTACAAAAATTAATTGCACCTCGCGAAGTAATTACACGAATTTAACAAGGATTCATTGTCAAGGGAAGTGGGTAAAGAGAGTGCACTCAGTTTCTCTCATCAAAAACGCATGATTTTAACTTCACCGTCCTTTCCTACTTGTAACGCTAAAATACAACCAAACTGTTACTTTCCGTGGGCACTTCCTTAAAGAGAGTCATCATCATTTAATAGCTCATAATTGAAGTCAGCTTTGAAAAATAATAAGGGGAGGATGTGATGCAGAGGTAGTTTACTCTGTAAACTTTAATCGCTGTAATTGTTTGCTCATTCGAGTAATGTATTTTTGCCATTGCATTTTGGACGCGTGTGATTTCGGAGTAGTCTCATCAACTGTCAACGTGATGAGCGAATACCAACTTATTTGATTCGGTTTTTCAAGCAATGTCTACCCCTAAAATGTCGACACTCAGGTTCTCGCTGAAAAATTCTGGCGAAACAGAGATGTGACATGGGCTCGCATGAAACAACTCTATAGTGTGATCAACTCACAACCACATTGACTGAACTATTCGTCGCAACTCTGCAAAGGAGAGAATATTTCTAACTGAACTAAAAACCGCATTCTCTTTGAAAAAATTCACACAACTTGCACAAACAGGAGTTGCTCACCCTCGGTGGCATTACTCGTGGTATAACTTCAGAAACAAGAGGTTTCTACAGAAAGTGGGAAATCGAAGGAAAAAAATATTCTGTGCCACCACCAGCATACTATGCTGTGACCACTATTTGCTACTGAAGATGTATAAAATGCTTTACTGCACCTCAACTAAATGCTTTTCACTTGTAACACTTTGTTGCAGTTGTAAATGAAATGTACTAGATTTTCCTGCTTTCAACACACTCTCTGACTCATTTCAGTAAAATATATTCGAAGCGGACTCAACTCACATTCAACTCTTCACAGGAGTACATTATTGACCATGGAAATTAAGTTTGTGTCACAAGACAAGGAAAACACAGACTGAATCTGTCGAATCTATTATACCCCGAGAAAACCCACTTTTCGATGCTGGTGCTTCTCCAGCTTCTTTTGCACAAGGAACTGCGACGCAAAACTTGTCAATGCGTTGTTGTCTCAGTGTTAGTGTTCATTTCACTAATTTTCTGTACATTTCCGCTACTTTGAGATCAAACGATGATGATTTTGATGATGACGATGAGCCCTTCGTCAAGTCATTGGCCATAATCAAATCGTAGTGAAATGAGAGAAACCAGGATGTACTTTGACCGAAGACGATGAGACTCATTTATTATTATTATTGTGAGCAATACATTACAACTGCCACCGCTTGATCAAAGCTGAATGATGATCTACGACTCTCATCATCTGCACTCTGTAATTTATACAAAAATTTGACAATTTGACAAATAATCAAAACCAATAACATCGCAATTCTTCACACACGACAGAAAAACTGCGATTGAGGATATGCGCAAAAAGGACGCATTGTTGCACCTTATTAGAGTTCTCTTGTGAGATTCTTATTCTATATTCAGGTTTCGAGATCAAAGGTAGAAGGCAAGAGATCAATGGCACATCTCTGCCATCTCCAATGCAACATTATCATTAGCCCAGTTTGTATTTTTTTTTTCGGTAATTGTACACACGCGACGGTTTAGAATTCATCCCCTCCCTACCACCATTCATTTCCCGATGCATCCCTCATACGATCAGCTATGAGCCCTTGGTTACCACGATACCGTCCCTAGTACAAAGCCCATCTCCCTTCTTATTTCATAGAAAAAAAAGTCTACGGTTTCGCTTATTGTTACGGTATGCATATAAATTCACAATGGGCTCAAATCTTCAGCATATGACCACGCGTATTTTAAACGTCTCTCTACACAATAAGACAGAGTATCAATTTTCAGCGTGGAACAAAAAGAAAGACGTTCGTCTCGTCTTCCCTTTTGATTGTGATTACTAACCAGTTTCTCTCTTCGTGTGAGGAAATATGTTTTTTTTTTCACCGTGCCATAATGATAAATTGTGCAAATGCACGATGCTCTGAAGACACACACACGAATTATAAAGTGCTCACAACTCTCAAACCACCATCACCACTCCACCACGATTTAAAAAAAATACAAAGTCTGTACAAGAATCCGTCATCTTTCCTCAAAACATTTCTTGCTCACAATTTACTCCTCCTGTATGCACACTCGTACAAAAACCATTCGTTTGTGAGGAAAAGGGGGACACCAAAGTCTCGACTCGGGTTCAGCTTATCATAAATAATATTTCGTATATGCTTAAACGGACTTGGTACACCAGAGATTATGTTCACCTATAGGCTTGTTGGTTGCACTCAAAATACGATCTTGTACGAGCTGCAATGTGACGTATGAAACTGGCAGAGATATATTCAAAACGATTGAGAATGCACACACACTCACTTATTATTTATTCCGTCTCCGCAAGGAAGACAACTCACGTGTACAATTTTCCTGGCGGAGGATGTATTACATGCCTTCTTTTTTTCCTCTGGCACTCACAATCATAATATTCTTTCTGCTCCACGTGCAACCTCCAACTGTTTTCCCAACACTCGCCCAGTGAATCCAAGAGAAAGATTAGTTTCCTCTCATCTGCATGGCGATGTGTTCAGATGAGTATCTGCGTACCAAGAGCGAACAATTTTTTTTTCCTGTGTAGGATGACTGAGTATTTGCGAGGTGAGTGATCATAAGAAAAGAATGTGGAGGAAACGAGATGATTGAATAATGGAGGAGAGACTGATTGAAATTGTTTTTCACGACGACAACCACGAGAATCTTTACGAGACGACTTTTGATAGGCGGACGGAAGACGTATCATTTCGTGTGATTCGGAGCAGACACAGAGAGCAAGATGAAGAGTCCAACATTACTATTGTCGGAACTAGTAGTCAGCTTATGAAATATTTGCTGAGATACACAATGAGAGGATGATGAGCACCTAGAAAAAATAGGGCATTGTCTCAATCTCGTTTGGAAATGCCTCCACCGCCACCCACACCCTTGTCGGAAAAAATGTGTTTTCAAAGAGTGACAATCCTTTGAGAATGTGGTCATTCTCGAGTCACTGGTATGTGACAGGAAGACCATCTGCCAAGTGTTTCTCTTCTGAGAATTATTACGCAAACATTTTCTCTGCGGCTGGTCATCATGGAACAGTGTTCAGGAGGCTACTCTCTACAATTTTCCCGATCAGGTTTATTGGTGATGACGACGATGATAATGGGATTACGGATTGAATCACGTCGTCGCCCAACGAGAGCGTCGTCACGTCGTCGTGTGTTCTAACAATGGCTCACTAATTAGCCGCACACAACACACGACTGTTGTTTCCCGTTCAACAGAATTACGAGTGACGGACATGTGGTCAAAGAATAATGCCACAGCCTTTTGACGTGGTAGATGTAAGGTATGCGGCAACATTTCGCATTCCTCCGATGATTATGATGATGATCATGGTGTATTTCACGTGGTGATGGTGATCATGATCGCCATTCTCTGTCTCACGACATTACGAAATTACGCTGGCTAAACAAAAGACGGAATTCATTGAGAGAAAAGGGCTCGTCCAGGGGATAATATTGTAATGCATTTGCCACCTGTGGACTCTCTCCGCTGACAAAACCGTTTTGCATTTTCTTTCTGCGAAACAATTCAAGTCGGAGGAGGCAACTCCGAGGAAGTAGAGAGTATAACAACATCGAATGGTAAAACGAGGCGAGGAGTTAGACTGCACACGTGAAAGGTGATCATGGTATAAAATGTTAACTGTAACTTGAAAGAATTGTGTTCCTTAGCAATGTAGCCGGAAAACGAGAAAGAGCTTAATTAGAAATTAGTATTCATGATTCTGTACAGGGAAATTATCAACTGATACTCGACAGTTAAGCCTTGCCTTTTCCCTAATCGTAAAAATCATCACAGCTCACTTGAAGAGGACATGGACGTACTTGAGAAATTATGGGGAGACCATATCATGCAAAACTCTCTTTGCAACGTTCATAGAAAAAGGAGAGAAAAAAAACTCGACTTTGACTCTGACATCTATACACACGCTTCCTTTCTTCAACTAATGGGCTAGTCAATGCACTCGCGAAGTGGATGTGGTGTGTCAGAAACATTCCTAAAAATTTATTGCGTTATATCAAAGAAGAAAAAAATCAAACATCAATTTCCCTCCGTAGTAATCTGTGAGGAATGTCAACTCTTCGAGTTTCTTGAAGCAATTGAGAAAATATCGTAAGGCAGTCACATACAAATTATGTTTTTGGATAAATGCACCTTTTTGAGTTGCCAGGAAGCCAGAGAACAAATTGCAATTGCACTACGATTGTAAGCAGTACATCCATATCATCACGTACATCAAAAAAATGTGCGGACTTGAGGCAAACCAGAAATATAGGGCTAACCACTCTCCTCTCTCTGTCGATGAATGAAAAGTACACATTTCTCAAAGTGCTTATTATGCGTGCTTGTTTATCATCATAACCATTACAATAATCAGCGTTCGTTAGTATAAGAAACGTTATCAACTGTAGTCTCCCTTTTTTTCCTCCCCTCTGGATTTCACTTTGTCTATCCTTCAGTTTAAAAGAAATATTGTGAGATTCCTAAATGCAATTAGTAGATAAACCAATACCTGCTCATTTACCACATTAACAGGCAAAGTGCGTCGAGTTCCTCGTTGAAGACAATTCATCCCTGTGTTTGAGTCTGCGAGCATACCACCGCTCTTCTTGGTGCGCATGAAAGAAATGTTTGAAAGTGAAAAGAACAAGGTAAAAACAACAAATCTCACTTACAATCATTCTTACTTTGCTCTAAAGAGAGAGATATCTGTTACAAAGAAAAATCACGAGTCGTGATGTGTTTGGTTTGGTGGGCTCAGATAGATTTGTGTGCCTTGTTTCTACTATAAACCCCTTTTTCAACACGGAATGAGAAAGGAATTGCAGGAGCCTCAACACGAGCATAAAATATTTTTCTGTCAAACCTTAATTTTCCGATGCTCAAGTAGCTTGAAACGAAGGGTGAACCTGTTCTCGACATTATTGGAAGTGTGAAACTTTTCTGTATCAAAAAACAAAAGCTTTCTACGGCTTCTCCTGATTGTTTTTCACTCCTTTCAGCCAGGTGTTTCCGTGTGAGGAAATCAATGAAATGTATCCCAAATGAATCAAACACGGGCTCAAGTATTGGAGCTAATATAGTCAAAAATGACGACGATGAGATGACGTGCATTTGCTCGCTTTCCAAAGTTGAGATGAGAAAACTGCGTCAAACCGCTTTGATGATGATGAGAAGGATGATACACGAGAGAAACCTAATTGGTGATATGGATAAGGTAAGCGCAGTTTTAAAAAAATGATTGCGTGTGTACGCGAAAACAACAGAGTTCACAAATGAGTCGGGTGCACACTCCAAACTGTACTATAACGACGCAAAATGTTGGACGAGCTTGAACGCGTGCTTATGTATATGTTGATCCGTATAATTGTGATGATGAAGATGAATAATTATCGAATTCATACGACTTCTCTTTCAAGATGCACCTGCGTGCGACTCACAAAGGTCGCTAGAAATTCACACAAATTTCTATTATAATGCATTACTTGCAGTTGGATATGAACTGCGCAGTGTGTTTGTGCGAAGGAGCAGTGCACTTGAAACAGGTCACTGAGAAAATCCCAACTTTTCCATTGTGAACCCAAATTCAGCAATAAACGCGTATCAAACTCCGCTTACGAGAGGTTATATCCAAGCTGAACAAGAGTTATGTTAAAAAATTATAACGCGCAATTTTTTTTACCTTATGCTCGCGCCCGCTGGATTCATTGACTTAACACAACGACCAGAGTGGAAGAAAGCTTGACGCATTAAATTAGCATACAAGATGCCATCATATCGGGTTGAAATATAAATTTGAGTGAGAGAGAGAGCAAAGGTTCATCATCATGATCACCCACGCTATGCCACCGCCTTCATTAGCCTCTCCCAGTCCCGCTCTCGGAGGGCAAGAACAAGACGACAAAGTCAAAGGTTCAATTCAATGAGGGAATGGCCTGACAAAACAAGTTCATTAAATCCCACCTTGTTTTGCATAAATATACGGAGACAAACACATCCGTAATTTTCCATGAAGGTTTCATCATTATTACTCCCATTGTTCCATTCCGTTTGCCTTGTAATCACATACAAAAAGAGGCTCAAAGTCTGCTCCCTTAACAATTGGCCAGATTTCTTCCTACATTCATTCTTATTGTGACTTTTAAGGAAGAGGGTGGCTAGGATTAAGTACAAGGAATTTTCGGCCAGTAATCAAATCCTCTCCTTTCCAATGAGATGGACAAAGACATAATTGAGACGCGCCAGCAGCAACACAACTCTTCATCCCTCATTCATTCGTTGTGTTTGTTGTGGTACGTGCCAATTACAACATTACAATCAATTTTTTCCCTCGAATGACACACATTTTAACAACACAAAGACCTCTGGAGCAATGGTGACTCTGAATAACTGTCGAAATGACATTACATGCATACTAACTACAGAGTTGAGAGTTTTTTTCAATGATGATCATGATGATTGAGAGAAGGAGGAAGGAAAAATATGCAAATTCACTCATCAAATCTCACCCCTAAAAGCATCTAACGTAATCGTGCATATGTCATTCATACGGAAAACTCACTCCTGCGTTATGTAGGTGGCTAAAAAATTGAGATAAACTCATTGCTTCAGCAGCAACAACAATTAATAGGAGCAACATGAGTGGAGTGTCTCATTTTTCTCTAGTGTCTTACACAATCACCAGGGAACAGGTGCAGTCTTTGTTGACTCACAAACACTCGTTTTTGTGTGTGTGTGAACAGTGGTGAAAGAGAGGACTGAATGCGAAAACTAAATGACGTGAACAATATGGTTAACTCGGTCAAGATCCTCTCCTACTCATGAGCAGTCAACTTGAGTCTCTCTCAATTTTTTTCAAATAAATCTACTACAAATGTGCAATAAAACATTTAAAGAGGACAGTAATAAGGCATCACTGCTGGTGGTGGGGTGTACGTGAAGGTGCCACATACAAAAATAAACTGCTTACGATCCATTTCAATCAACCAGAGAGAGAGAGAGACATGATGCTAATTGCAGCCTCATCTCAAAAAAGGAATTAGTATTGGTCCTTATTTTTAGCGAGAAAATGAGAGGAAGTGTGCTAACTATCGCTTTTATTGATGGTGTTGTTGCAGTTGTTCTAATTCTGTGTATGTCTTGCTCCTGTCATGATTTTTTCCTGGTCTTTTTATGACGATGTACAAACGCATTCACTCACGTCAGAGAGAGACGTGTGCCATTTCCATTTTGATTGCCGACAACAAAGTGCAGCATTCACAATTGGTAGTACGAGTAGTTCATGCACTTGTCGTTGCATTGCTCCCGTTTGTAAACAAGTGTATTTATCGCTGTTTTAATTGCATCTCACACCAAAAAATTATGCCGTGTTATATGCAACGCAAAGATTTTTTTAATGGAGTTTCAAGTGTCAACAAGTGGGAAGTGTTGGATAGATTACACAATGTGCAAGAAGGATTTTATCTGTCAACTTTTTTTGACACGAAATGGTGCACACATCGTCTCTTTTTTGAAGAGTATAATATGTTGGCAAACATTGGCAAATCAGTGAAGACGTCGCAACTCGACCGCAATGCATTCAGGAGTAAAAA
Organism: Alloscopus bannaensis; assembly: GCA_027743745.1. Lineage (NCBI taxonomy): Eukaryota > Metazoa > Arthropoda > Collembola > Entomobryomorpha > Entomobryidae > Alloscopus > Alloscopus bannaensis. Next base: position 45,274 of record JAHZMW010004149.1, on the reverse strand, counting down.
ATATTGAAACTAGACATTCACAGGTGTACACATGAGTATTGACATGTACGAAAATGTTTTTGAAATGTATTGAAAAGGTACGAGAATGAAAGTAAGCCACGCGCTACCGCATGCATTCAGTTGTATACTCGTTTGGGCTCATCCTGTTTCACCAATTCGCTTTTTTATCGTTCAAGATGCACACCAACGTGTATTCTCAAACTCGAATCGAGTCTTGTAAAGGCATCATCAAAAAGTGACAAGAGTTGTGTGTAAAAACGGCTCTCACGTGAGCCGGCTTGTAGTGACACATTCGTTTGAAAGGACTCAAAAGGAAGAAGGGTTGCGACTTGTTGTGTGTGCATAAGGAAATTGCTGCCGTCTTGACGTTACTCAAGCTGCCGTGCTTGTCTCTACACACTCACCCATTTACTAAAAAAAGGTTTACTATGCATGCAGTATGCGCTCAATCAGAGATTCTGTCAGATTACATAGTCTCACTCTCGTCGTGTCCCACATGGATTAGCAGAGAGGAAGGCTGTGAATTTCGGCTTTGAATCAAACCTACGAACCAACAAGATGACTAAAGAAGACGACTCTTGGTAAGCCTATGTAGAAAAAATTCGTGTTTGAGCAAGCACGCTGTACTTCACCTATGATAAAAAAATGCTCTTCACGGTGCACCACGAGTTTTTAAGGAATGGGCCATATATAGGAGCGGATAGAGGATGCAAATGTGCACACTCGCATTATCCGAGCATGCAATATGAAGGAGGTCAAGTCGCCTTAGGAGAAAGGTCGTAGCCTCATTATGACAGGCTTATGTTGTGCCGAAGTGCTTACAATACGTACCGGATGAGTTGGAGTTGTGCAAGTTTCCATGATGATGACAATGCCTCTCTCGTTTTTGAATTTCATTTAGGAACGAATGTCGATTTTTCATACGAAATATTATGTACATTGGCATTCTTGCGTTTGGCGTATAAATTTAACCCATTTACAGAAAAAAACACAGTTTGAACAATATCCCCTCACGCTTTCCTCTCACACGTAACACACGCAAAGAACAAAGAAGGAAGATGAAAAAATGGCACATTTTCCTCTCATTATTATCCCCGCACACGGAGTTCTGATGACTAAACAAGTTTCTCTTATTTAACTTGCCCTTCCTGCGAGTTTAATACATGACATAATTCCTCGTCGTTTTGACAGTTTCAAATTGCCTTTTCGATATTGACTTTTGACATTCGACATCATCATCTGATAACACTCACCTTAAAGTTTGTATTTGACGAGACTTGTTCACGAGACTTTAGTATTTGAGAAAAGAATTGAATTTAACGCCGGATTTTGAAAAAAGGGTAAAATACTTCACAAAAAAAATAATTCAGCGTTCTACGAGGATGTAATTTTTAAAGAAAAGACCAAGGCACACTTTCCACACACGCACTCATTCATTCAAAAAATATATAATTCTTCGCTTGTTATCCCTCTATTTCCTTTCAACTCTTCGTCTTCACCTGTGCGCTCGATCGCGATAAAAAGGAATTATTATTGACTCGAGATAACTAGGCTTATGTGAATCGAGTGCGAGTCATCGTCTCAGTGGACTCTTGCATATTATCCTCTCACATCCATTTATCCACACACAATTTGAAATCGTCATCATCATTAGTTGTCCTCTTTTTTTTACTATAAGCGAACCAACATATTTGCCATCATCAACAGCGATGCTCTCAAACTTGAAAAAAAATACGACTTCATTTACTCTACATTTCACACTCCTCAAAAGAGAGGAAAGGCATCCCCTAGAATTCCTAGTTTACAACTCAATTACAAAGTCAACTCCAATTTACTCCTGTTTGTTAAATAGAGTAGTAATTCATTTTGCCCAATTTTTGCGAGCCAAAGTGGACAAATTGTTCCTCCTCCCCGTCGTCATCGTTGAGCGTTTTTTTACTTTCATCAAAAGAAAATCTAACTCTGTTTCTCTTATCTCGTGGTCATTCAAGATGAGGATGCTCATCATTCTTAAGAGTATTTTGAGAAGAAAATAGAAAAAAACACTCGTGACTATGATACAGTAGCTCACCACACACAAATAAAGCGAAGACGATAACATAGAAAAAAATGTCAGAAATTGAGAGCCACTCAAAAAAAAGTCTCCTGGTCTTTCTATAAAATACACAAGGAAAAAAAGGAGTGAGAAAGCAGACCTATTTCTCTTTCGACAATGATGCTGTTTCTTCTGTAATAATGTGATTACAAACTGCTTTGCTCTAGAAGAGGAAAGAAAAATGGTACTCAATTGCGAAAAGTGGTGGAGGAACAATGGAATGAAAACGTGTGAGCACACACAACAAACATGTGCACAACAAGAAGACGAGAAGAGACGTCGAAGCAGAAAAAAAGCAGAACGACAATAAAGAAGGAAAGGACATTTAGTGAAACATCGTCATCATCTCCCATTCTCTCGTATTCTCGCCAATAAATGTGTAACAGATATATTGTGTGAATGAAGAGAAAGAGGAATAATTGCTCTCAAAACTGGTCTTATATGAGAGACTTCAAATTCTGTCCAACTTTTGTGCAGAAAAAAAACTTTTCTAGGCTGCTTCCTTTCCCTCTACGCTCTACCTTGCTTGAAGCAAGAATTGTGTACTACTTTTCCCTCATATATTGTTTCTACATTTGTATATCCATTGACTACTTCACGGCATCGTCATATCGTTACCATAATATTGATGTCCGTCTGTTTGTGCTTGTATTTCTTGTCTTCGTCATCACCAAGTGTAACGATGTTTGTAGTCAAATGCTGACTTTCCATTTAAAAACGACTCATTCAGTCTGATCGTCATGTAGTGCAAAGGGGATGAGATGGAATGCCATTTTTATTGTGAACAAGACCAACCGTAAGAAATTACCAATGTACAAGAAAATCAGCCGTAACTGTTTTAATTGAAGGAGCAAGACTATTTTTTATCCCTACATCAGCGACTCTTCTTGACAGGTCTCTCTCGTTTTGTTGAATAATAAAAGTGTGCTGTTATGTGATTGCTCGGTTGCTTTACATGTGTGCATTACATGTTACTTTTTTGATGAGGTACACGCCACCCACCCACCCAATCACCATTTTGCATAACCTTCGAAACCCACAACCGTTGTCTAATCCGTAACCTGCGCACCTCGTCGTGTTCATTGTGTAACAGGGAGAAGATGGGCTTTTTTCCGTGGGCTCTCATGACAAAACCATGTTTACACAATGTAAATTGAAATTTTAATCAATTCGCAAAAAAATAAATCTCCATTGGAATGACCATTCTATAACGGGTCACAACGTACAACTTGTGCGGGAGAAGGAATAAAACTTTGGATTACAATTATGGTACGAGTTGTGTGCGACTCTGTTATTTATTGTGGAAAAAATTAAATTTCTTTTCAGAGTCGCATCAAGTCTTTCGTACTTCATTAGTGAGCAACGAGGAGTCGTATGCATGAAATGGAATTTAAATGAAAATATGATTGCCAACGTTCATTCGTATGGATTTTACGCAAGTTTTTGCCATCCAATCTCCTTAGCGGCTTGTCCACTTGGACATGGAGACAAGAAGTAATATTATTACACATTTGCGTGGGTAATACGCACGTATTTGTGTATGATGTTGTGCACATTTTACTCTTTAGTCAAAGTGTCAGACTTTTGGGCGAAAGACCTTGAAATAAACCTCAAGAAAGGGAGTCGAGAGATCAGGATTGAAAGGTGCAATGTGAGGTGACACTGCTCTCTCTCCCAGCTACAAAAGCCTAAAAAACTCATTCTCTTTAAGCATCTCTCCCAATTAAAGGGCTCATTGTTTGTCTCACGCCATATACTTCACGATTAGCGCATTTTCTAAGGTCTAGTTCGTGTCAGAATGAAATCATCTCTGAAGAAGAAAATGAGTCTCTCTCGCACTCTCACTCTTACTCAAGGATACACACAGCCTCAGAAGACAAATCTGTTCAACTTTGTAATCGTGAAAAATAACATTGACTTTGAGTGCGACTCACAAGGGCCACATTATTCTGTGTGAAAAATGGCATGAATGAATTGCCACCCTGGTTTGAATTCATCGTCATTTATGACGAAAGGATAATACGTGAAAAAGAAAACGCGAGTTGCAACAAAAAAACAGTATGCAAATGACACGGAGAGAACATGCATCAAAGAAGTTCACTCAAGAAAAGAGGAAGGTAACGATGCTTTTTTTGACAGAAGCCATTTTTACACAGGAAAGAATGAGTGGTGAATTCCTCATTACTACATGCTCCTAGGTTCAATTCACTTCTGGCATTGGCAGCCCTGCATAATTGTGCCACACACAATGCTCGTAATGAGATGCAAAACCTGCAGTAATCGCTCTCATATTACGGCGCATTGTATCACAACAATTTGCACATTTTTCAACAATCCCACTCAGCGGTTTCTCTCGTGAGGCGTACGTTGCACATATGACACAAATATCACAACTTGTACAAAAATGTAGAAAAATTCGTTTGTCAAGACTTTCGTATTAGGATACACACGTGCTCTTGCCAGCAGTGCTTTTCTGCGCGTATAAAAGAGAGGCTTTGTAAAAAAAACAGTCACCAAATGAGCTCAACAATGTAACTGTATTCTTGAGCTAAGTTGAAGGAATACAAAGTAGTCATTGTTGCCGCTTGTGATTGCGAGCACGGAAAGAAGGGATCTGTAATGCATCTTCGAATGGAGAGATATAGTGGAATAATTTTCGATCAGGGACACACCCATGCAACTCTCCTGAAAGGCATCAGAGCTTCAAGAGACGTTCTTAAAATTATCATCGCAGTCGAGTGTGCTTCCTAGTAACACGACAGAGTTGCACCTTGGTCATACAAAGCAGCACAATGTCGCGTCATATTTTTACACAACTCTGAACAACACGCGAGTAAAGACGACGCTGATATCTTGAATTGTGGCAAAAAATAGCTTCGACTTTTAGTAAGAATTATTTAAACCAAAGGAATCGATCAAACAAATTACAAGAACGATTTTGACTACACTTCCTCCCTGTAAAAATAGTAGGAACGTCACATGAAATGCGATGATGATTACGATAATATTGATAATGATGACGATATAGACAAAATGTTGTGAATGCATTTGCAAATGTGTAACTTTTATTGTTGCAGTGGGATGTTGTGAAGCAGTGGAAAACACGACTTTCATCAGAAGAGTATCGATGATATGAGTCAATTTGGAGTATTGCAATTGATCCTTCTTTTGCCTCTATTGTTACTGCAGCACAGTTTCTTTGAGGTTGTATCATATCATTAGAAGAATCTCTCGCCTTATATTAATAAGCAGTTTGTGGACCACATTGTCCTTATGCATTTGAATGTAGTAGTAGCATTTTTGGCGAGAGGGGATATCATTTTTGGAAGCAATCTAGATAAACGACTGAGATACGTTGTTTCATACCTCTTTCCTCTTCTGATGACTTTGTACAAGATGACAGTGACTCCATAATGGAATAGTAGTATACGTAATCCGCACAGAGTGTTAGACAATTACCGTTCCTTCGAGATGATCTCTGCTAAAAATGAAGCTAATATTGAATTGCTCGTGGCAATTTGCCTACGTACAACTATACAGTCACTTCTCGATCTGATATACATTTCCCCTGTTTGCCATTGAGTCACAAGGCTGACATGTGTCTAAAGCAATCGCAATCAGAGACTAAGCGATCGCTGCTGATAATCAAAAATCTCCATCAATACAGAAGCATAATAGCGCAATCCACGACTACAAAGAGAGTTTGTGTAACGGCATCAACATAAATTTACGAACACTGCTAAAAATGCTGTTTATTTGTTGCTTATGTGTTTTAAGAGAACTCAAAATGCTACTCCAATTTCTCAAGCTCTGGTCTTGTCACAACGAGATTTCGCGAGCCGTCTTGATTACTTAACGAAAATTTGAGAGTGAGTCAAATTGGGAGGTGGAATAGCAGATGTCAGGCTGCACAGTTGTACACGACAGACAACAGAGGAAAACGGTAAAGCAAGGGACAATCCTGACAACTTTTCATTTATCACACTCTCCCAAACATCACGATATGTATAGTGTCAATAATTGGGAGCGATTTAAGGAGTGGATCAATAATCCAATCCAATTTGTTTTTTACTCAAACCGTCAACTCCATCAATCAGGAAATGGGAAAACACATAATCGCCAACAGAAGCTGTTTGAAGCTCTCTTGAAATCATTTCATTCGCGAATTTTTTCTGGCTCTCATCAAATCTAATGAACAAGTCGATATGACGACCTTTTTTCATTGCTCTCTTTTTACCAATTTCATTACAAATCGCTGTCAGCCACTTAAACACAAAGTTTACCTGTTGATGTGGTGACTCGTTTAAACCAGTTTTCACTCAATCGCTCTTTCTCTCTTTGTTTCAAAGAATTACGAACAGTGAGATGCTTGCATGTTTGGAGAACTTGTACACGGTAAAAAGTGGCCTAACTTTTTTACAATCTTTGATCACAAAATCCTATCTGCCGATCCAATAAAATGTTTAAGTGCATACCACACTACTTATTGGTTTATATCCATCCCTAAAACGAGGTCACTTTCATACTCAACTGTGAAGCTCCTGAGAAGAAGAAAAAATCCCACAAAATAACTTTTGGGGATGAAAGATACTACAAACTGACGAGTGTGGTGAGCACATTTTTTATGCTTCTATCATCTTTAAAGAAAGTGAGTGAGTACTCATACTAAATGAATTTCCTATATATCATTACTACATTTTTTAAAAACTATCAAACCTGCAGTCCTTTTATTGCTCATACCCCATTCTTCAAACATTGTTGAAAGTTAGTGACGACGACGATCAGTAAGAAACTTGCATTATTTTCAAACGAAATTAATCTCTTGGTAAATCGTTTGGATGAAATTGCAAAATGAAGAAACCAAAGCAAACCAGAGAGAGCCACAGAATGGTAAAACGTGCCCAGAAAGGATCATCATGAGGGATCACACAGATAAGATTATTATACGCGTTTGTAATAGCTTTTTGTACTGCTTTTATTGGCAAAGCTGTATCTTAATTTTTGTGAAGCAAGGCCACATAGAAAAACGTTGATAAGTGAACTGCTTCAATTTTGTGCAGATCAGAGTATTATTCTTGCTTGGGCCACAGGAATTTGAGAAGTGCCAAAAAATGTGGAATGCATCATCTTCATCAAAGAAAAATCTTTTTAAAAAATTGAAAGCCAAAGAGAATCCCATTTTTTTCGCATGTGACTCCAACAATGAATGTAGGTAGTGTGCGGTTTTCACGAGCTACGCTCCGACTGTAATGTTGACAAAACCATTTTCATTCCTTTGATAATGGTACGTCAATGAGTGTTTATACGCGACACACAATTACACTCTTTCTCCACCACGCGAAAACATAATAATGGATTAATCATCGTCATGAATGACGATGGTTGACAACCGGTGTGAAAGAGAGACTCATACTTTCTGTGACAATTTCATGTTTCCTTCAATGCTCTCGTTGTCCTCTTCAGAGTGAGAAATACAAAAAATAGGCAAAACATACCGCATTTTTGCTCAGTGGTCCGTCCCAAATCCTTCACAACAATGTTGCTCCTCTCCTCTTTGTAGTAACCTTCAAGAAAAAGAAGAAAAAAACATGCATTTTTCCAACATACTTCTCAACGATAAGATGATTTGAAAGAATACAAAGAAATTAGCTAGTGTAGATGAAATCCTTTTTGACGATAGAATCTCAGAGAGAGGGAAAAAATTGGGGCGGAGAAGTGATCACAAGAGATCTCATTATTACTTTCATGGCCATTGAAGGTCCACTCAAGACTTTTATTTATAAATCCCACTCTACATCAAAAAATCACCGCGCTCCTTCCCATCCTACGCTAAAATACACTCGAATATAACGAAGTTTCATTTTCTTACGTGGTAGCCACACTTATCAATCTGTTGCCGTCGTAATTCAATGACTTTATACTATTTTGATTCAAGCATCATACGCCATTTCTCTTGGTCTACTCTGGTGCTCAGGGAGAAAATTAGGTGGCACACAACAACATCGCAGTAACTCGTTGACTCAGACTATCACACTTCATTTTCATCAGAGTCGAGTGCCTGCATCCGTTGTGGAAGTGGCAAAATTTTTTGCCACACAAAGACTCACTACGAAGCCTTTGAAAATTGCTCTCCTTCTCTCTCACAGGGAGCAGGTAATGACAGCATCCTTGTAGAGAATAATGTAGACAATATACGAAGGCATTACTTCAGCACACGTCAATATTGACATATTTGTCATAAGTGGATATGGGAAATGGGGCGCACACAGTGTGGAAATGAAATCACCGTGCATTTGCCACAAGGACGACGCTACTGTCACTAACCGTCAGTGGCAGTTGCCATTCAATTGTTGTGGAGGAAGGGATACGAGAGAAGGGAGAATGTCGGTTTTCCTGAGGTACGTCATATGCATCAACTCATTCAGCATAATATAAACATTTCAATTATAATAATGACAATAATAACGAGGAGAGAAATATGAAGGAGCTCAGTTGGAATGCAGTACACAACCATCTTCATCATGGTTAGTACAAGTACTTCAGAAGGAAAACAAGAGTGACACATGGATCTCAATGAGGTGCACAACTTGAGTAGTGGCTGCAATTGACTTCCCTGCAATTTTAAAAGTGTACTCTGCCTTAATAGGGTAGCGAAAAATGGAATGAGCCTAAACAAACTTGGGATTTGGAGAGGATACAGATTAACCTTTCAATTTGACTGCTGTGCACCACCAGTGGTTGGCAAAGCTCCGAATTAGAAAGAGCAATCATCCTTATAATAATAGAAAATTGAATGTGTGTCTTTGTCACAATGATGAAGTGGATGGCAGTGATTGATTCCCCAAAGGTCAGTCACACTGGCGCTACCGATTCTTCTCCTAAAAAAGAGGTCGCTGTCATCAAAGTAAACTGAGAGATGATGTTGAAAAAGATATTATGGCAATTTAAATTAAAAATTGTGGCAGCACTAATTACACCTTTGATTGTGAGATCAATGAGGGCTTCTCTCAAACATTGAAGGAAAAACTACAAATCAATATTGTGAAGTCCGCAAGCTTTGCAAAGTGTGATGAACTGTCAGTGGCACGAGAATGTATATATTTAGTGTTTGTATTAGTGGTATAATTATGGCGCATTTATGTACTCGGACAATTCATCTCTGAAAATTCTCAAGGAATTCTATTTGAAAAGTTGGCCCGTTGCATTGTAATCACCCTCTAATTTCATGGCATTCAGAAACAACGAACGACTGGTGTGGAGTGGTGCATTTGAGAAAAAAAAAGTCATTTCAACATCTAATTGTGTGTTGTCCCTTAATATGACGACAAAATGACGGAGAGTGATTTCCCAATTTTACTTTCGAGCACACACACGCACACAAAGACCAGAAAAGGATTTATTCTCGATTTTCATCATCTTCGAAGTCGTCTGTTTGTGTACCTACTCTGGATGTTGCTCTCCGTTCGACATTTTCTCAACGAATCCCAGTACAAGTTTTACACGAGTCTTTTTCTCAATATTCCTAACAATGTACGAGCGAATTATTTTAGAGCGAGATTAAGCACATTACCACGACTTTTAAAGGGAAAATTGGCTAATTTTTTTTATTCCTATAATTTGTCGCAAAGAAGGTTTCGTGGCAAAGCGTGGGAAGCTTTGCTTGTGCTCAAGAGAAAAAAAGTGTTTTTCAACACAAAAACGGAGGAGAAAAACCACGGGAAATTCCGATTCAATAAATTGTACTAAATTTTCTTTAAATGCGGAGAACGTTGACTCCTCAAAAAAACCCAAAAGGAGTTGTCGGCAGGGAAGGAATTCAGGAAGATTCAGAGAAATCAAAGCCTGTACCTTTTGTCATGGAGTGCTTCCTTCAAAGAAAATGCATGTTTCTCTATTTTTCTGTTAGAGCACAAGACTTTTGTGATGTACTGATTCAATATATGCAGCGAAGGTAGAAAAAAATTCACTCAAAATGTGTGAGGTATTTTTATAGAGCAAAAATGTTTTTTGTTGTACTACTTCAAAAAAAAACATCCCCCGTCACCAAAAGCCTTTTGTACTCGAAAATGTGTACAAGAGGCAAAAAGGAAGTCATGTGAGCGAGGGAAAGGAGAGTCGATCGTTGTTATTATGCGGTTCTTTTTTTGCATGGTCTGATGAGAACTTTCAGGAGAAATGAGACCCAAATTGGAAGATTGGACAAGAAAACTGTCGACATAAAACATAGAAACACACCAATTGCCTCTATTGCAGAGATACACATGCTCACAAAAGGCTTTCACATCGAAAAAAAAATTCGTGCACGTTTTTACTTTCAACGGAGTCGGTGGTGGTCGTATATTGCACCACATTCATCAAGATATCACTTTGTTTACGACCATCAACACCATTTATCATCAATCACCATCATCATGATCATCAGCACCGCAACATTCTAATCGCTTCGAAATACGGTAACAACGCGCTCTCAATCTCCTATTTTTGGGCATTTGCCTCACCACAAATGAGGGAAGATCCCTGTTTTCTTGGTGATCATCATCATCCCCTCATCATGTTCACTTTCGATGAATGAATTTTTTGAGCTTGCGCCTCCGTGAATACGCCGCTTCCGTGTAGAAAAATTGCAAAGATTTGTGTTTTTTTAATCCCCATTTTTGCCGTCTACAAGGGAAAGTCTCAAAGAATGTATAGATTGTATTGAGTACAACTCCCACCTAAATGATGATGATCAATGATGTATGACAAAGAAAATTATTAATGTTTTATTTTAGCTCACTTAAGTCATCATGCTGATGAATGAGGAAAGCGACACGAATGATTAATTGTATGCTTGTATAATAATGAGATAGTATATACGGAGCGAACACGTAGTTTCAACCGTGAAATATATGAATGCATCCACAAAAATCTTTGATCTGATCCTTGTTTTTTTTTCAGCCAATTTTCCTTTCACAAGGAGGTCAAAAAACTTTTTCGAGAGCCTCAAACAAGGTTTTACTTTTTTCTGTGCGGTAGTTATCACATATTATGATTACTGGACCTACATTTTTGCGGAAAATGTGCTAATTATTTGTTAAATGTGCACAAGGAGCACATTGCCCTGTTTCAGGGCTTACAAATTGCCGAGCTGTTGCCCCTACAAAAAACGAAGGTCTTCACAGGAGGGAACATGAGTAAATGGGAAATTAGATTTAGGCCTGTGAATCATACACCTTTATCATCTACACGGATTTCGCTGCATTTTTCGCACACCTCTCTGACTCTCGAGATGAGATTGGCGCTCGTGATAGAGTAAAAAAAGTAGTGCAGATCTTTTGGCTGATGACGCGACGATCATGATGATGATGTGTGATACTCAATCAAACTTGAGATCCATCAAATCAATTACACAAAAGAGTTATTTTTTATGCTTCGCTTCGTACACAACTTCCAAGGTTTTGATAATCGTACACACACAAACAGAAGTAATTGAATGTAATGTGTGTGTGCTCCAAACATATTACATCACAAAAGAATGGTTGTGAGAGGCTGGCTAAAAATAACAAAGAAACCGTATCTGTGCTTAATTTAGTTTTCGTTTAAATAACTTCTATTTTTTTTCTCTCACGTGTGAGTGTGTGTCTTGGGCACACAAAACTCTCGTTAGTCGTTCCCAATTTTTTACTCGCATCCAACTCACTACCTATTACGCAACATCAGTCCTTCTTTGTTTAAAATGAAAACAAAACTAATGATTAGGGGAGAGTATTGTACCTGAAAAGTGTTTTCATGTTGAGCATCACCACCACCACCGTCTTTCTGATCTGAATAATATACATTCATACGATAAGCTCAAGCGTTTTCGCGTGGTGTGCACGAAAGAAAAATTTGGGTCACAAGGCTCTTTCATGTGTTTTATTTCAAAGTATTTAATGTTTGTACCTTCTCACCTACCTATCGTCCCTGATGACTTCGGATTTCAAAGAAAATTAAGAGCAAACGAGTAAATCGAGAGGGAACGTTTTTATACAAATATAACTTTGCTCGTCTCTCGTGTGAATACTAAGAAGTCAACAAAATTTGGGATCCATGCGTCCAGCAACACCACAGCGTTCGTGCATTGACTACGAATTGAGTCTTTCTCTTGAACCTTTGCACAAATCAATTCAGAACAAGCGATTGAAATAATCGTGGTGTCCCATACATCAAGAGATGGAAACAAGATTTCTCAATTTAAAAGCAATTTGCAGGTCTCTCGCGTTTTGACCACATTTTGCAATGAAACAAATATATACTATATAATTTGTAACAAGTGGATTTGCATATTACAAAATAATTATACAAGTGTTTTTGAACTTGATGTAACCTAAAAACACATCAGCGCCACGCATCACTCATAATACAAATTCGCATAATCATTCAATCAACACAAAGTCTAATGAACTTCAATGACAATGAATCACCGACAGTGGAGCCTTTGTGATACAATAAACTTGATCTAATATGCTAATTCTGTGCCAAAAGTCTCACCCTCCAAAAAAAACACCACATGCTCTTGGGGAGGTTAGATGATATGTAATTTTTTAATCAGTGTTATCAACTTTCTGGCACACAAATATTTTGCGCAAAGTGGAAATTGGGATATTACATCAAAATTTCCTAATCGCCAACAACCTCTCACTGTGTGTAACACCCAAAATGCTCAACTACCTCTGCATATTAGTCCCTCAAAGTCATTTAGCTAAAAAAATCATTACTTTGGGGCCCATCGTATTTTTACGAACAACATAATTGGTGGCATTACGCATTTTATAAATTCTTCTTCACATACAAATTAATTTGCGTTGAAGTATAAAAAATGAGATTTTATGCCATTCTTGTTGTATACACAGGTGTAAGTTGTAGTAATCGTGTGGATGTAGTAAACTACTTATGCATTCAGTTGATGATGATACACATAAGAGAAATTTACAGAGCGTGAGACAAGTTCCTTAAAAAATAAAATCAACGTAATACACAACACATTTGCTTTTTATGTGGGCACGCAAGCACACTTGTAGTCAGACAAGTCATAATATGATTTACTTGAAGTTCTTTTCATTTCAGGATGAAACCTTTTATACCAGACCTCTGGTGTTCAACAAGTTCATAATATTTCGCTCTTCACACTTACGACTCTGCGTGTATTACATGAAAAAGTGCACGGTTGCTGCAACACATTTTTTAACAAGCTGATGCACAACTGTGGTGTGTGAGCTTTTCGATTTATACAAATCACTTTGCAAAAGCTCATCACACACACTCAGTAACGCTCATTTCAAGTCATTTGTCTGTGTTTGTAATATATGCTGTTAGATTAGTTATATTCTCGTTACAAGTTGTAGGTACATTGTAAAAATCCGCGTAAGAAAGTGGAATGCAGTATTAGTCCCTTTCAAAGGAATACAAATGAGCAACTCCATTTTCTCAAATCCTATAAAAACGTATAGAAATTACTGAATTGATACATATTATTTATGAGTGTATGTAGGTAAAATGTATTATAAAATTTCTCACTCTCCTAAAGCTTTGAGGGAGCGGTGTATAATATGAGACGTCAGAATGCCTGCAAGTCCTATTTCATTGATATACATCCAACTTCGTTTTTTACTGCTCACTGTTTAACCTTGATTTTTCAAACGAAACTGCAGCGGTATTCACAAACTGCACTCTATATTTTACAAGAGTGAATTTTATCCTACACTGCCAATACAAGCTAGAGGCGAAATGTTGATATAAAAATTGACCAAAGTGCTCTCAATTTTTTTTTCATTCACTTCCAAATATGCGAGTGTTCATATCTTAAAAGCTAAAATTAAGATGCGTTTAGGGATAGGAGGACTATTTGTTTTGGGAAAAAAATCTGTTACAGATTGTATCTTTCTCTCCGCCTCAATTTGTTCGATTAAAGAAAAGCTCGCAAATCAAAGCCATTCACTTGTTTCGAGTGGAGTTACTTTGTTTGACCGAGATTGACAAGTATATCTCGCATATTTTTTATATTCAATAGAACATACCAAAAATAAGTACACAGTCCCACCACCACCGCCTCTCTTGCCAATCAAAGGAACGCACTCCATTTTCAGCGAGAAAACCTACAATTTTTTCCCCTCTCTTGTAATAAAAAAAGTTATATAATCACCACGAAGCCATATTAAGTACAGGGAATACATAGTGAATGAATAATTTTTTAATATTTTTTTTGCATCATTGCTTGCATCATCTTTATCATTGTCGGCATATCCAAAAAAAGAGGCAAGTGTTCTCTCTCTCTTCTGTTAGTTTGATAAAATTTCTTGTCGATTTTTTGGAGTGTGCAATTATATAATTCTTGCACGTTCGAGATCAAGGCAAAACGCTACATCGCTTGTAATCCTGTAACTTGTAGTTTCATCGTCGATACAGTAATGGGTATTACCTACTCTCCTGATTTTCAATCTACAAAACGCGATCTTGTACTTCGCTGTAGCAGGTATGATTCCGTCTCATTTCACCAACAACTAGAGAGATACCACATTTTTCTAGCAAATCAATTTTGTTCAGAATGATTTTCGTGGCGACCAAAGAGCAAAAAAGGGCATGAGTTCTCTTTCTAATTCTTCACATGTAACTTCATCAGTATCAAAAGGGTTACTCGTGTTGACTTTGGTTGGGAACGCTTAATTGGCAAGTCTTGTACGCAATGCTTGTATAATTATTGATTACTTAATTTGCTCTTGATATTAGTTGCAGAATGGTGATGATAATGACGACGGTAAGGTGTGTGCCAACAGGTCTCTTTTTTACGATGATTATTAGTTACTCGTAGTTACAAAATAATTCAGAGGGTGAGATGCAGCTAAAATTTCCTTCGAAGAACTATATTTGTGGATGTGATAAGGCCCTCCCAATTAAACGTTTTTGGTCTGATTCTCTGTTTTTGTCTACTTTTGCCTTAGTTGAAGGCTTCTTTTTTGGCTAACTTGAGCGAACTACTGCTAACAATCATGTTGAGAGAGTAGTGTTTCATGCTGGGAGGTTGTGGGGATAATAATAAAACTAAAAGCACACACAACTTTGCTTTTGTGGATCCACCTCCGTTGTGTTAAGCTAATCTCGAGTACGTTTGCTGCTGTGTGTCTAGAAATTTTTATGATCATTACTGAAAAATTAGACGATTTTTACATGATTTTTGAGTGATCGCCAGAATAAAAAACATGAAATTACATGAGTGTTTACGGCAGGCAAGTGGGCCCATACACACGACACCAAAACTATAAAAAGAAGCAGTGGAAATCTTTGAAAGAAATGTTTCGCGGTGTCAATCCAAACTGACCACCTCCTCAGCACTAATACAATGGTGGATGGCACACATAATTGTAAACGACAATCATGGTAATGGGCTGGTTGCTTTGACTCAGAATTGAAAGCAGGAGTGAGAGGTGCCCCACAAAAAAACGGTGAAGTGAGAAGACATGTTTCCATAATACTTGTCAGCGTGTCATAAAAACCTTTAAAAATCTCCATTTTTTCACTCTACTCAAGACATACCCGCGTGTGGTATCATTTGTAGAGCCAATTAGCCAATCCAGGATCCAGGAAAAGTTTACAAGCTTCACACTTTTTGTACACTTCTTTTAGTCAAGGCAACCTCATCAGCGTTCCTATTGGATTTCGGAGGGCGTTGTGCATCAAGCACACATTTCGTCTGGCTCTCTTCACATCATCCATATCTCTGCTTTTCAAGTGTTCCATGCCAACAAATTTTTTTTGTGAACATGACAAACAAACAAATAATCACAGGTATTGTGCCTCCTGGCGCGATAAAACTCAAAGGGAGAAGGAGCAGAAGGCAAGCTTCTTGAAAGCTGGTGATCCACCCAAATTACTAGAGAAATGAAGGTTGCGTCTGAATACTGATTCATTCCCCTTCTCCCTTTCAGTAACGACGTGAGCACTCATTACAAAACGCTAAATGTTTTTTACACTAATTAGATAACTATATATGCGAACAAGTATCGAGAGGGATGGGATTATGGTGATGGAAAAATAAAAATTCACCATCCATTACTCCCTTGTGCGAAACTCCTTGTGTAGGTGACGGTGTTGATGGTGATGAGAGTCTTTTAACAAAGGGAGAGATAATGGTGATGAGAAGAAGATGATGACAACGTCAATACATACGACGACCTACGATAATGAGTGTACCTTTACTTACACAATATTATATGTGTCAAATACAAATGACAAAAAAAGAGTTCGTAATATTACATTCCCTGCATTTATTCCTCAGCTCTACATCGTCACATTAAACATCTTCCTTCACTAATGATGATGACAACCGCACCAAAGTAAGAACCGTCGAGATTCAAGTGTGGGTACGCATATTTTTATGAGCATTTAAATACACGCCATTACCAACAATGAGCTACCGACCGACACACAAAACGACGAGACAAAATACACAAACAAAGGGGTGCAACACTGATTCGCCTCTCGTAATAAAGTAGCTTTTCATCTAAAAAAATGTTGCAATAAACATTGCACTTTTCGAGGATGATGACGAGGCTGTTGTGGATGATGATGACTGTGCCATTTTTAATGTTTGAATAAATTTGAAACGAGACATTTTTAGCATAGAATGCGCACCATTATCTTTGCCTAAATGCACGTTGTAAGCTTGTAGGGAAATGCAAATTGTGTACGAGTGCAAAATATAGGAATGCATACTTTTGACTTCAATTTGTTCTGCCTCAGGGTAGAGACAGAAAAAGAGGATCGTGTGAGCCACAATAATGGCTAATATAATAGAAAAACGTGGTTGAGTGAGAAATTGGTGAAATATTTACATGAAAAAAATCTCACTGTCTTGTCATTCATTTCGCATAAGTTTAGATGTTTTCTGCGCACTTTTTTCATACAATCTGATTTTTTCTACGGCGTATCGCCGTCGTCGCAGTGCCGGTCGGTCAATAGCAAAAATAAAAATGAATTAATGCCAACATCATCGTAAATGAATGCACTTTTGCTCGTTCCCTTGTTCTGGTTTTGCGCTCCTTTAAAAAAAATTCTCAAGCGCTGAAAATTTCTGAATTACACAAACACATTGTGGCACACACACTCAAGCTTGAAAAGGTAAAGTAATAATAATAGACACTCATGATCTCCACAGTTTTTAAGAGTGGCACACAAAAGACGTTTTATGAGGACAGAAACGAAACTTATTGTTCTTTGTGTTGTGGGATTATTTCGTTGTCGAGTTGAATGTGTGCGTGGAGCTTGAAAAGGGGTGTGCGATTCGGAAAAATTATTCCAAAATCAGCGCTACATTTTTTACGTCGAACATCACAGTTTCTCAAGCTCAATAAGCTTGCACTTTTTTGATTTTGCACTTTCATCACTCACTCAACATATGCGAGAGAGCTTGATTGAGTGCCGTTGAGCAATATGTTGTGTTCGTTCATTTACTTCAGAAAAAAAAATGTTATATTGTCGCACTCATTTCAGGTTGCCTCTCATTATGTAACTCTTATTAGGAATACCTAATTAAATACATATTTTTCCACTCAACCCAAAGTCGTTGATTCACAATATTCTTCTCTAATGAATAGTAATACTCAAATACTAAGATTTTTTTAAAAACTGAAATCCACTCAGTTTTTGAGCCATCTCCTTTTCGGAGTGAATGCCGGAGGACAAGATCCATATGTGTTGCCTTTCATACATTCATAGCGATTTCGGTGCGTAGTGTGTATGGTACATCTGCGCGAAATCATTCATTTTCTCTCACCACACGATGACGACCATCATGATCAGACAAACACACAAGATATAATATCATTCATTCCGGATATATTAAATTAAGGTCGATGACTCGGTTTATCCAAATAGCCCACGGTTTTTCACCATTTTTATCCACTGGGAGTGAATGCTCTGCACACAAGAGGAAAAAATTGTCATGCATTTACTTATTATGCGTCTCTCTCTATTCTATGAACATTTAAGGAAAAAGCTTAAACGTCGTCCGTGTCTGTTACTGTTACTCATGCATAATAAGGGACTTTTTTTACAACGACGAATTTCGCAGGCAAGGCCGTGTCGCCGTGACAGAACTGCCTGCGCGCGTCTCCATCTTCGTCAACCCTTTCTCTCAAGTTGTGTGTGTGTAAGCATTTATATGGCAACTCCATAACTGACACAAGATTCCGTTAGCATTTCACAGTAAACAGGTACGACAAGAGAGAGGAAAACGGCAAGGGGAGAGAAAACTTTCAAAAAAAGACAACCTTGCTCACATACATCACATTTACTAACATCCCTCACCACGTTTTTTTCCTCTGTATTTGGCAGTTGAAGAATGAGCATCCAAAGGAGGCAAGAATGAATTGCTGAATATAAACAGTCAAGTTAGCTTCTTGGTGTTTTCGAACCTTTCTTCTCAATCCTCTTGTCACGCGAATTAAATGATATGAGTCAATATAAAATCTCCTAAAAGCAGCGTGTTTTTTACCACATGCCTGATTTGGGGATGTTGTAAAGATGGTGTGTGATATAATCACGAGGAGCCGAAAATGTCAAATGTGGGTAACTGCAATTTTCTACTTAATACGAGCCCACGACTTTCTGAGCCCTATCGTTCACTCACAATGCTCAATTAAGTCGTTGTTCTCGCATATCTAGATATGCACGTGGGATCCTCCTCTCATCATTGAAAAAGATGAATCAAGACAAGGGAAATGATGTTTGAACCAGAAACGAACAAAAGTGACCCCGAACCAAATCGCAACAACGTGAATCGCTTTACTACAAATCAATTCAATATTCTCACCCAACTTTACTATTCTCTCTCTCTCTGAAATCTCTCACACATTTTAACTAAATTGAGACCATTATTTGGATTGAACTCTTCAAAAGAGTTACAGTTACGACTCATTTAAAAGCAGAAGACTGCTCCTTTGTTTATATCAACTCTGGTCGAAATAATAGCACCGTTTCAAAAGAATCAGCTCTTTCACTGCCATTGCCATGAAGTGCATTGTCTTATTATCGGATTATTGCAGTAGCTGTGGTTTCGAGCTTATAACCCTAATTTGGATGTGTCAGGCTATTCATCCGTGTCACATGCACGTACGCATTTGAACTGCTTACGGAAATTCCTGAGAATAATCAAACTGGCAACGTGGTTAACTCACATTTAGAAAAATTCAAACCGTTTTTGAGCTATCGTGCGGAAGGCCAACTGGATAAACTGACAGACTGATCGCGCGTGTCATATGTATCCTTTAAGAAACCTGCAGTCTCCTAATAACGAAATTATAAAAGCCGAGAGGTGCTCCTCACAGTAAGAGTGTCACAAACGAGCATTGACATCAGTATTGATGAGCTCATCTGAGTATACGGTCACCGAAAAATTAGAAATTGAGAGAATCAAAGTTTCTTTTCATCATTCGCCGTGTCTGCACAACCCCTCCCAATACAAATGGAGAGCATTCAGCGCACAGTTTTGTACTTCCTCGTAACTCCCATTTGATGCGATTAGAAAAGGTGGCATAATTGAGAGCGAATTAGAACTGTATCTCCTAGCCTCAATGCGTTTTGTCCACTTCAACATTTTCGCACTTCAAATCATTTTTTTTTTGTACATGTTTACTCTACCTCATTCAATCTCCTCTTGATGAGTCTCCAACTTTTTTGTCACTTGTGTGAGTATCATCATTACAAACGCGCCGTTGGCGAATCATCCTCATCATCATTCACGCTCTCCATAAATGCCTTGCAGTGGGCTGAAAAGGAATTCTTTCAGCTCTACAGTAAAACTCACGACAACGACGACGAGGATGGACACTCGAAGAAGTCTTTCTCTTTTTTTGTCTTTGTTATGATTACTGTGTGCCATTCCTTTTTTGTTCTTGTTGAATGCAAAGAACTTCCTTCTCGTCGTCATCGTCGTCATGATGAGTAACATGATGATTAAAACTGCACAAAATCCCTGTCCTCAACTGTCTCCCTCTAGATTTCTTATAACTGTCCCCCACTGTTATCACAAGTTGCTAATTCCGCTTTGAGTTCAGAGAGAGAGAGAAAGAAGAGCAAGAAGAGTTTCTAAATTGCCTCCGCATTTGCTGACCGTTTACATTATCTCTGAGAGGAGCACAATGTGCTTTTCAAAAATTCACTTCCTTTTCATACGTAACACAGTGTTGTCGGGCCTGCTTTCTTTTTAAGTCCTCAAAAAAGGAAACTTGCGAGTTTTTTGTGTCATTAGAAACACCTCTCTCTAAGTCCAACTATTATGGGGTTGACCATATCACAATCTCAACATTCACCATGAATATAAATGTACACATGCATAATAATAATGAGCATATTACGATCTTTCAGAGGGGTAGAATATTACACAAAATTGACTTTTTTTAGAAAGGGCAACCAAAAAGTTGTTGTGAGCAATGACAACCACACGTAATCTAAGACTTATGACGTGATGTGGTGGTGTGTCTCCACTCATCTCTGATAAAGGTTTTTCTCTCTTTTCTCAACCTCTTCAACAAAGGTCATCACGGTGTAGTTATATAGGTACTTGTACGTTATACCTCTTACACCGATGAGATATCTGTGGATGAATAAAAAAAATAAAATAAGGAGTAGAAATTTGGCGAATCTCTAAAAAACATGGGACGTCACTCTAAAAAATCGCTGTGGCAGACGCATTGAATTCATTGAGTTTCTTTTGGGGTGAGCACAAGGATCTCGAAGTTGAGACAAGCTGAAAGCCAGGATTCTTGAAATGTGGATTTCTCACAAAAATACCCAATTTTTCACTCTTTCGCCTCACTTTTTTGCTGCGATAGAAAACCTTTCGTAGTTGGTCATTAGGAAGGAGAGCTGAGAGGGAGGAAAACTTTAGAAAAACACAATCTTTCCTCACACACAATGTCCATTTTTTTGGTGGGTCGACACTCATTTCGTTAAATACTCTCTGATGGGTCAACAACTGCCAAAAAATCTCGATGATGCAGACAAGTGTCATAAATTGATGAGGTAAAAGTACACATACGGCAAACCAAACCAAAAAGTTGATGACTGCACTTTTTTGAACAAAATGCGTGTTATTTACATACATGGCTGTGAGCGAGTAAAAAAAAACTTTTCAAAATCCAATTTTCCCCTTCTCTCTCAAGTATAATCAAAGAACTAACAACAAGGCTCATGGTTATAACATGATCACAAGGAAAAATTATGATGTTAACATGACAAAATGCAGCATTCTATAATCGAGTACAACGCAAAAAAAACCTGTAGATATACGTACTAAAATAGACGTATTACAACAATATGCATGCACCACGCCACACATGAGTCCATTGTTAAGGGTAGTGGCGATGATGATACTGATGATAATATTAACTGATGTTCGTCCTTTACGGATTACGCATGCCTACAGTTGTTGTAGTCTTTCAAAATGTGTGTGTTAACTTGCTCATCGACTTGACTTGTCAAGAAGTACACTTGGAAAAGTGCAGAAAAGTCACGTCTCGAGAGAGCTTCCCCTCGTTCACATTGTTTTGCGCTGCGGCTCACCTCATAAAATAGGATATGTTAAGTTCAAGTAAATGTCTTCATAACGCACATTTTTAAGCTGGCATATTCTCTGAGAGAGAGAGTGAGTGTTAATATAATTTTTTGCGAGAGAGTTGATGGGAGGAAAATTAGTTGCAAATTAACAATAAATGTGACTCCTTACGCCTCAATAAGAAAGTACACTTCTTGTTGTGGCTGTGTAAGTGTTAGAAAAATGATTGAGATTTTTTCAAGATAGCCTTTTCTTCATTCATCAAATTGATTATTGTCCATAATTACACTATAAATGACTTTTATACATAGAAGTATCACACACATGGGTGCGTCATCTATTTTTTATGCTCATCATCATCAGCGGTACATCACACGTTTCTGTAAGCTTATCGGGAGAAAAATGTACAAAAATACGCATTCTTATTACGTGTGTACAGATACTAGAGTGACAGGTTGTAAATCATAAATGTCAACAGGTGTAGACATCAGTGTATTATGAATTATAAAAAAATCGATACGTGCACAGGAATGCATCCGCCAATGTAAGGAATTGAATTGTAATTCAAATCAGCGGCGGTGAAACAGCTTCACAGTCAAGTCATCATCATTATTATCAAATATCGCTGCAATTTTAATCAATTTTGATCACCAACTAATGGGAATAATAAAGTGGAGCTTCTACAACCAATGAGGAAGCCAAGTACAAAAAAGTGTCTAAATAGCTCCCTCAGCAATTGGAATGGTTGATTGTTTTTTTTCACGGATTTCTAAAATGACAATCAGCAAACAAGACGAGGACGACGAGCAACATCCTTCCTTTCTAAGATGCACACCATTCGTTGTTAAAATTGACTATTTTCCCCTTTTCCTATTACACTATTCGAGAAGGACTCGCGTTGTTTTTTGTTCTCAAGGAAATTCAAAACAGCAAGAGTCTTCTCGCCTTGTTGTCACTTCCTCCTGAAGAGCTTTTGTTTTGATATCCTGACACCCCAATCAGAAGTGTAGCAATAAAGCTCAATTTTCGGGATCTCTCTAATGTTCTAATTTAGAAATGGCAAAATATTTGTTTAGCAGTCGAGCGGAATGTGATATTAAGTTAGTGACCATGTTTAGGAGACAATAAGGCAGCGAGTTGATGGGTGCCAATCGAAAAGGGAAAAGGATGCCTTGTGCTGGCGACTACGTCAGAGAAGAAATGGCAATGGCAATTTTCCCTTTTCCCGTCAAATCATAATGGATGATTACTCAAGTTGTGTGGGTACGCGCTTCACCACTCGGACGAAAGGTACATTTGTGCAAGTCAAATTTCTTTTAGACAAAGGCGTGTGTGTCTCTAAGGCATCTACCTAATTAGCATTTACATAAACAAAGGAAAGGTTACAATTGCACTTGTGTAATGTGGAAAACAATGCCGTAACAAAAATGGTGGTTGTTTTTTTAAAAAACATATATTATATGGTCACTGCACGGAAGAGTATTACAGGTTGTGTGTCACTCGCGAAATCGAGAGAGAAAAATGAAAAAAAAAGTTGTGAATTGTGTTAAGCCATGTGAGATCTAGTTCTCAAAAACTGACATCAAAACGAGGGCTGCAAATCTTAGCAGCAACACAGAACGCCAGTTTTGGGAAATTCTCTACTTTGTAGCAACGGTGGACGCAGAGAGAATTCATTCTTTATACGCATAGTCATTTCAGTGGCATGCTTTCCTCACGACATCGAAAACCCTTTTCCCCATACTGAATGCATAAGAAAAATGCAACGAGATCTCAAAGTTGTTGAACAGGCTGCTTTATTTCGCATTTGCGTGTGTGATGTCGCGGTGGTGTGTCTTGACCACGATAAATCTTGACTGACTGGATTTCTCACTGAAAAAAGTAGGTAAGTCGCGTAAGCTGCAAGAAATTGTTGAAAACGTCGTAGGAAGCAGCTTCGCTTTTCAGTGAGTCAAGCTCAGTGTTCTTCACCATCAAATTTATTTCAGGTCTAAAAATGCGTGAAGTATTTTGTAAGAGGACAAGCTTGCCGCAAACTGCAACGATTCAATCAATGCAAAAAAAACATAAGCGTACTACATTATCAAGAAGAAATCCTCTCAACAAACTCGCAAACGCTGATGAAAATCATGATGATCAGCCTCACTTTTTCAGATTTGGCAGCCTCTTTCTCTTCTTTCTCTTTCTGTTGCAATCATCACACATAATCAGCCCAATCCTCATCGATGAACCCATGGTTAGGTTTTAGTGTAACCTGTTTAATCCGCGCTGACGGCGAAGTGAAAGATAGCTAAAACTGTTCTCTTGGGCAATCAGTTAAATTCGCTCTCAAAATGTACACAATTTTACACCAGTCACAAATCACAATGCCAGGTTTTTAAAACAATCATTTATCTCTCATTCACAAACGTCCGTGTGTGTAACAAAACATCACAATGAGAATTAATTTTTTCGCGTGTTCACTCAGCTTTTGAATTATGACTTTAATTCTCTGATTGATTATGCAATAAAAGACAAATGAAAAGTTGACGGAATTCCACCCGACTTCCGCAATTTGATCCAATGTTCTCCCTCCTTTGAAAAAAAAATTGATGAGGACATGAATAATATTATGACTACCGTTTTTTATACGATGATAAATGATGATGATGACCGGTAGCACCGACAAGACGTAAGGTGTGCATATCAATTTCATAAGCGTCATGAATATTTACTATTCATAGACCCCAAAGAGAGAGAGAGAGATTAGCGGTTATCTTTTTGAGCTAATGATGCCGATACAAGGAGAATTATTATGACATGTGATATGATAGACTAGAAAAATGCGGAGACGCCAGCAAACGCTTTGTCCGTTGACTCACGTTACAGTCATCACCGCTTGAATGACTTGTTGCCTATCGAACGAGTGCAAATGACCGTGTGAAACAGCGCTCTGGTGTCAAGCTCCACTAATCAAAGACATTCGAAGGGAGAGAAAGAGCGGTGTGAGGCCTGACGAGAAACACAGTTTCAACAAAGCTTCCACAAGTCTGTCTCTGACAAGAAGAGAGAGGCGAGTCACAATGCGGACATGAATTCCATGCTTATCACTGATATCAATCGTATTATTGCATAACTGTGTCACTACAACCATACCCCTGTGCTATACATCCTTCCTTCCTAATATTGCATAATAATCATGCATATCACTCGCACCTCCAACTGAGCAGATATTTTAGGCCGCGACACCCAGTATCTCTTGTCTTGGCTTCAGAGATTCAGATATTATACTAAATCGACAAACGGAGTTTGTCATTAAAAATACGGATATATTCACCTCATATTAATTTTTTTAAGTGAATGGATATCGGTACCCCCCTACTTGTATGGATTAAATGATGAATGAATGAAGGAGTACCGATTTAAAAAAAACCTTTTCCTACAAATTATACTATAGGATAGTCCATCGTAAAGACACAAGTGTCTCGACTCCTGTCAAATGAACCCAATTTGTGTACACAATCCATGCTACGTGAACACTATGTACTCGCTGAATTTGAGATGTACAAGATTCAAACCAATTTCTCAAGGTATAACACACACTTATTCGAAACAAGAGTTTCAGTGGCGAACATACTCCATCTGAATATGCATACGAGGGCACTTCGTCTCGGATAAGGAGAAATAGCACGATCAAGCCAATGATGACGATGACGCTTGGGAATGTGAATGTACTGAAGCCGTAGCTCACATTCAATGGAGATCGGGAAATTTGATTGGCATGTATGAGAGACGAAGGAAAGGGTATTTTTTGTATTCTCTCTCAAAAGCCTCAACTCCTTTTACAACTTCAATCATGCATGATACACCTTGAATGGAGTTCAATACAATGCAAGACGAAAACAGAGGAGAATTGTGGACTGCATAAAATTCGGCGATACATTTACGACAATGAGGCTTGGGGTGTGGTGCACATCTTGTTTTGCAAAACTCTTGCATTCACATCTCTCGCTGATTTCAGACCATATATAAAAACGGAATGTGTGACGTTTCACAGGGAGTTTTTGCACGAGAGAGAAAGTCTCTGCGTCTTCCTCGACAGTAATATTATGTAAAATCCATATATCATCGAATACCTTTCATTTCATCCAATTTTTTTGCATGCTGAGCCCAGTGAAATCTTGGATGTGATGATAATCATGTGATGATGGTGAGAAATAAAGGTTGTTCAAAAAAAACCCTCGCTTTCTGGCCAGTAGCCAGTAAAATCCCTATTTTTTCGAGACTTCTTTTAGTAATTCCAAAAATTTCATGCCTCGTTTCTCATTGTCATCTCTAATTAGGCAATTTACAATTCTAATACATGGGAATTCACTCTCTCTCCCTCTGAAATGGTGAGAAAATCACGAATAATGTGTATTTTTGTTCGAACAGCCTCCAGTCAATATTCATTTCGCACAAGTTTTTTTTCACTAATTAAACCTTACAGGATTCGTGCGACACACAGAGACCAACAAAAACGAAGATGGGCGGTACTGCGCACTACAGTTTTTCGTGGTTTATTGTCAATTTCGTTTGCCACATTCAAGCTGGCCATTCAACCAACAAATCACGACTCTACTTACAAGTAATTCACCCATTTTTCTTCACATTTGTGATGCAGCAGAGAGGAAAGGGTGACTCATAAGGATCGGAAGGCCATGCGTACAACAGGTATTCACAGTAGAGAATGAGCGGAAGAAATATTTTGTGTGGAAAATATTCACAGAGTGTACACACGTATTTTTAGCCTGTGTGCTTGCATGCGCGTCATTTACAGTTCACACCAACATCGAGATAATGATTGTCCTGTAAGTTCAAAGAAAACGAGTTACAATTCCTCACACAAAAAGGGTGTAAAAATATGGTTAATTGCAATTGAGCAAAATAAAAAGGACGATCAAAGTGTTTCTCTCCCATTGTTGCCCAAAATGATGAGCTGACGATGATGGCAAACTCACATTGTCAAGTTCACAGATGAAGAGATGAGGAGCAGAGGAACAGGGAAAAATGTAATGTGCTACCATTGAAACATTGTTATCATCCTGTATATCCTTCTATCTCAATCATTATTCTCATCTTTTCCCTCAAAACTGTAGCCCAGCCCAACTACGACAAGGTCTTCCACAAAATAGACAAGTCCAAGGCAAGTCGACGGAAGAAGATGAAGACGAGAGGGGAGAACTGTATCTCCATCATTTTTTTTCGATCCTCTCTACAACGTTCATTAGTTTTGCCACAATATTACGTAAAGCAAGTCTCATTTGTTATGATTCCTCTCAACCAAAAAAAAATCAATCAGTTTTGTCTGATGCGGAGTACTTTAAAAAAATATGCCTCTGAATAACAAGCTAGTACTTTATATCAATTCAGAGACGTCTCGGTACAAAAAAATGTATGCATCTTCTGCAATTCGCACACTAAACAATATTATGCGCATGTTCCATGTTTTGTGAGCTTCTTCATCTTCCCCGAATATAATGATGACATACATACAAAATTATCTTGTTGAGGGTGGAAAAAAAAGTGGACGTGGTGGACGTGGCTCAGAAGAGACTCATCTTCAAGGAGGAAGTGTATAATCAAGAATTCGTCTTTAAGCAGGACATTGGTCTTAAACTACGTACTACTACATGGATCCAAATGTACGCAAGAAATGGACATGAAATGAGCCTCTACCTTTTTTTACTCTTCTGTGGCTGTCTGCACTCAAGTAGAGAGTGTACTACACTTTTTTTCTCCGCTACATGAGTTGGCAATTACCTATACGATGTATCATCCTCATCATCATCTTGTAAACCCCCAAAAAAATTTGAGCCGTACCTCAGAAGAAAACAAGGAGGAAACAAGGAGGAGGAAGGAGAGGAAACAATGAAAAAGGCGAGATACACACATTTTCGGTTGCCGCTTCCTATTCTAGCAGTGATATTATAGATTTTTATGTTTTGTTTCCTTTATTTTCGATGAGTGACCATCGCCATCATCCTCATCATCATTACTGACCACAGAGAGTTGGACGCTCGTATATATTTCATTGAACCAAAGCCGACAACAACACTCCTCCTCCCCGTCATCCTTCTGAAAAAATGTGTTCTACAACAATACGAGAGGGCTGAAAAGAATATAGAGAGGAAGTGAAAGATCGTCTCACCCATTTTTATGGGAGTACATACACGGGACGACGATCAAACTTGTAAAATCCCCATTAGCGCCTCCTAAAAGACAAAAGTCGTAAAAAGATTCCAAACAATAACATCACACTACCAAACGGAACATCTACTTGGAAGGGATAAAAACCTTGACTCGTTTACAGAGCACGTTTTTTTCCTCAAGTGATTTCAGACTTCTCTCGTATTAATCATTAATTAATATCATAGCTAATAATGTAATACGTGACATGTGAGAGAGAAGGGTGCTGTAAAAAAATCAGATTAACGGTTCTTCTCACTCTTATCTCCGAGGCATGATCGAATATCCACTGCTTCTTATATACTCGCTCATTAATTTCGCATTAGGATACGACACTACGCC
The DNA here is from genome assembly GCA_027743745.1 of Alloscopus bannaensis. NCBI lineage: Eukaryota > Metazoa > Arthropoda > Collembola > Entomobryomorpha > Entomobryidae > Alloscopus > Alloscopus bannaensis. Next base: position 17,063 of record JAHZMW010004149.1, on the reverse strand, counting down.
GTCTTCCCATGCAAAACCTACTTTCAAGTCTTCAGTCAATATTTGTGGGAAGCATTGCAAAGCGTGCTTGAGTACATTTGGCTAACACGCGTGTATCCCTTACAAGTGACACTCTGACGATGATGACTATAACTGGAGATTTTTTTTCGAGCATTTTTATTACATAAGAGAAGTTACACCTTTGTATCAGCGAATTATTACCTTGACAATAAAAATGTAGTATAGTTGAGATAAGTGAAGACAGTAAAAAAACACTAAGCTCAGCAACAGGATCCACGACTTTATAGAACAATCTCTGAAAACGTCAACTAGAATGTAACGGTAGCACGAGTACGTTACCAACAAACCCAGTGCGTTATGCTCACCACTACAGTTCTCTTTGATAACGTCTCTCCCACTTTGTAGTCAAAGCTAACATTTTTTCTTGTGATTGTGCGATTATTTTGTGACGGAGAGTTCAAAGGGAAGCTTTTTTCTACGACTCGTAATGACGTCTCGTAGTCAATGTACAGTTTGCCGATTCTCAACCTTTAAAAACATACACAAGCTGAGGACAAGCGACTAAAGAGAGAGAGAAAGGAATAAAAAAACTCGATTTATCTCTGCCACTTGGATGTGGGGCGTGTGTTCTGGTGACTACTTATTCACAAAAGCGTCACAAACCAGAAGCACACAGCTCAACTTTACACAACTATTTCACTCCGACTCCGTGTGTTATGCAAGGCGGAAAATAAATATCGGTTACTAGTTGAAAAGAAGACACGAGCTTCAATTTGTTTTATTGCGACGTGACTGTTGCAATGGAACGCTCAATAGAAGAACAGTAGTGCATGCAATTCAAATCGATGCGTCTCAAGAATTTCCTCTGTGAACGATTTGGAGTTGAGAATAAAATGCGCTTTTTCGCCAGCCCAGAATCCATATCCGAACAACATGAAAAAGGTGTTTGTGAATAAAACTCGCTGTTAAATACTCATAACAAGGTTGCTACGAGAGAGTGTGGGAGTGAGCAGTGTGTTTCAACCCTTTTTACGGGAAAAATAATTAATCCTCACTTGCTACACAAGAAGAGCACAGTTTGACGAAGGAATAAGAATAGAACAGGGTGTCATGCATCACAGAAGACAGAGCTCAAAATATGTTATCTATTCTTTTTAAAAAAAAACGGAGTACTCTGCGTGGCTACAACTTAGTTTTACTGATAAACTGCCCCTTAATTATCTAAATTGGGTGAGTCGCGCAGAAAGGAATGTGGGGTTCACGCTGTGTTTTGCTCATGTTACAAACTCCATTTGTTCCAACCTGTAAGTCAGGTAATAGTATGCTGACGCAGTGCCGTTGTGTTTTATCACTAGTTTTATTGCTGAGGTGAGGAAAATGTAATAAAGGTGAGAGAGGGCTCATCTTCTTCACACAGAAAAATAAATGTGTGGTCGGTTCAAAAGTTTTGAAGGGAAAGGGTTTGCAGAGAGAAAAAAAAAGTCGAGCAACTCAAGTTTTTTTTAGTGTGATAATAATGATGTAAATGAAAGGAATGTGGATGAGTGTGCGCACACCCTTTAATGAGCCCAATCTGTAGAGAAAAAGTGGTGTGGGAATTTGAGTTTGTCTTCGAACTGTGAATCTTTGACTAAATGCACACGCAGACAAGTTTATCGATTTTTGTGTGAAGAAAAAACAATGAGTTCTGCTAAATACCGCCATCTACACGTACAACGTAATGAGCTAAAGTGTGTTAGTAAAACTAAAAAGGATAATTATGTCAGTCTATAAAAGTTTCCCGGGCTGATTGCCCAATGTTTTGAACATTTTGAGAATCCCTTTAATTAGTCAATTTGCGCCAGCTACAAAAGCAAGGTTAGCTCACTAAAACAGTGATTTGTTAAAATAAACAAAATAATAAGAATCACTGTGTAGTAAAAGTACAAAAATTACTCTAGATGAGCACAATTATTCTTAATCACTTTGCAACGTCGTCCCGCAGGCGGTACAAATACAGTATACCTGTATTTACAGAGGCACCTACTCAACTTTAAATGTACAAACCTTCAAATAAATAGTTATGTTATTGTAATAAATAAATGATTCCCTGTCTCAGCTCAGGAGCAGAAAGTCATTATGCTCACATTAATACGTAAAAAATGAAGGAAACAATATCGAAAACGCAATATTGAATTTCAACGGGAGTTTATGGCGAAATAAAAGACTATTTTTATTTACAGCTCTGCTCAAAACCACCATAAAACAAATTGCATTTATTATGTTCTTCTCTGCAGTTGTGTGCAAACCGAGGATGATGATGATATAATTTTTTTCATTTACGAAATGCGATATTACAGTGTGCACCATGGTTTTCATGAGAGTTGTAGTATAAATTGTAGGTAACCTTGCCACTCTGCTCATGTTCATATCAGAGTGTACCGTCAATCATTTTTACGGTTGAGGAAACGTTTTAAAAAGCCACTATAAAACTAATGGAATCTCAGGATGATGATGAAAGAGTTTTGAAAACCACTCGGCAAGAAAGTGTAGGCCGTTTCGGTAGGTCAACCGGTTGAAACAAGGAAGAGTACAGAAAATGGGGGAGACTTGTTGAAAAAAATGCTGTAATTTTGAACGACTATATTCACTTCTCTGAAAAATCCGTCATTCACACGAGGTCATCATGTCATGTCAGATGTCTAAACTGAGAAATAATGCTTGAAAACTGCGTTAGAGAGCTAATTGAAACAATGAACTCTACGAAGAAAAAAAAACATTTGAGACTGCACAATATTTTTTGGCATAAAATCAATCAGCACCCATGATCATCATCACAAGAACGACTCTGGATATGGGAAACACGTCCAATCAATAAGTGCCAACGGTACACCTAGTAAATTGTACTTTTCTTCACAATTATCGACTTAAATAGTTGAATGCAAAAAATAATACCAGCGGAGTGGTGAGTAGTGGCAATGAAGATTCACTTTTGAACTGGTTTCTCAAACAAATGAGCTCCGCGATACAAAGCAGTTAGTTTCGCATCCTCGTCATAACTCATTACTTAAAAATGAGCTATTTAAGAAAAAAAATGGTCTAAGCAAAATTGTAAGGCAAACACCGTACCCCTTGTGGCACTCCACATTCCTAGTCGAAAAGCTAATAGAACGAGGAAGAAGGATGGTGAGCAAGCCTTAAAATTTTTATGTCTTCTTGGCAGGTAATCATCCCAATTACAAACGAACGAGGAAAATACATAATCATTGCAACAACTCTCTTGCACTCCTCTCCATTCCACGTTTTCCGCCTTCTTCGCCTGCAAATGAATTTATCACTTTCAGATTAGACAACTTTGTGAAGCGCACACACAACAATGCTCCCTCTGATTTGTCAGCGAAGAGAGAGAAGTCTTATCTACTCAAATCTTATCCTCATTTTTGTTACGCATCCATCAAGACTTAAACTGGATCTGGCGGATCATTTCTCTCTCTAAGCTTGTATCCTCAAAAAAATTGCAATCTCTCTCGCAAGAAGCAATCGTCATCTAACTGCTTTCAATCCAATCTTGTTGTCGTCGTCCTCCGCACATATGTATATTCCTCTCGCCACAAATGAAAGGGATGTTGTCTACGAGGATGATGATGACACAAAGGTACAGCTATGTCTGATCTCTCACGGTCTTCAAAAATGAAATGGAGACAGCGCAAAGCTGTTTAAAAAAAATATGAACTCCAAAGGAATTATATTGCTGATGAGTATTGCTGATATGAAAAAAATGGTCTGTTCTGTCGCTCTGGCTGCAATGGATATGGTTGTGGAAAGTTATAAAAAATACTAAATGGTGAGCATGTAATGCTACGGAACTTTTACATTATGCTGTCCGTTTTTCGTCGTCGGTGTCGTGTTCCCCATAAAATATATAATAATATTCTCTTTTTTTCTATGCAATGTCTTCCCTTCTCTTTCTTCCTTTTGGAGAGAAGGCCGTTTTCACGTTTGCCGTCGTCAAGACATTCAAGAAATGTAGAGACGTCAGAGTCATGTAGACGAAAATGTAACGCTAACACCAGAGAGTGGATGCACAAATAAGCTCGTAAATCAGCGGAAAATGAGTGCACTTTTCGCAATATGTTGTGTACAACGATGTAGTAGAACTTTTCGCGTGGCAATCCTATCAACTTATCATAAGAACGACGTCCTAGAGGTGAACCCGTTATTAAAAAGTTTGCAGTTTGGCGAGTGAACACTTTTCGCATTATTCGCAACCAACAACGGAACCTGATAAACTGAGTCAAAGTGATAACGACTCAGAAAGTTTGGTGCCCATAAACGGAGATTTGAACAGTATTGAAGTGGGGAAAGGGGAAGGTGAACGGCGATTGTCGAGGCAAGGCAATGTGGATATCGTCATGAAGATCACAAAAGTTGAACAATGCGCAGCCATTAATCATTGTACGCTCGTGTGTGGTTGCCCTCCTATTTAATCCTATTGTTGTGAGCACATATGGGGAGATCTGTATTAAAAATCAGGGTTTCCTAAATTACCAAGTTAAGTGCTCGAGACATGTGGTCAACATCACTCATTACTACAATACATAATCCGGCATTTCCTAAAATCGTTAAATGTATGCTCGACAGTATCGGTATTGAGCTCTCGAGGATGTCATGGTCAGTTAGTTTAACAGACCTGATATAATAAGACAATAGTGATTTTGCAGTCGAAAACAAAAAATCAAGTCAATCAGCAATCATCGGGAGATCACTCAAGCTCAAAGAATTGCTATCTTGATCGATATTATGATTAACAAAAAAGGAAGCGTAAAGAGAGATTTTTTTTAAAAAACAGGATGTACGTAATCAACGAGAATTTTACAAGATAATCTCAAACGTTATCTGCGATTTGTTTGGCTTAAACGGTGCTACTTGAAAATGTTTTTGAGACATAAAAAAATGAAAACAAGCTCAACACTCGGTTTCATCTATTATTGACTCATGAAACAAATCTGGTTTTGCCATCAAGCCTCGATCCATTGAGTGAAATGATGAGTGAAAAGTGGAAAACGCGATATCTTTTTTTGTGCTCGCTCGCTGAAATTTGTTGACACTAATTGCTTTTATCACACGGAAGGAGGTGCAAGTGTGGCGAATAGCATGTCAGCAAAAAAAAGCGAGTAGTAGTTTAGAAAAATTGAAAAGTCTTTTCACAAAGCCTCCTCCTATAACTTAGTGATCTCGACGTGAATGGAATGTTCAAAATCTACGTAGGTAAAAAAAGGTGACGTTATAAGTCGTCGAAAAGTTGCGACGCCTTCTCTCACCACATTTTTCCCAGTTGAGGTAGGGAAAACTTTGAAGAAATGTATACAATCCAATTCAATCAGCAAAAAATTCTTTGAACATTCAAAATTCACATGTATCCTCTGCGATGACAACCTGTGCGTCGCATTCCACAAAAAAAATTGAGAGACACGACGAACAAAGAGCAAACAATCAGAGTTGACATAGAAATCGAAATGCAAACATCATGACAAGCATGATTTGAAATAAAAAATCAGAGGTAAACTGCTGTGAATAAGTTTTAAAAAAATCTGCATAACGTCGAACTCCCTTACAGAGTCACCAGAGATATCAGAAAGCCAAGAAGATTGCATTACAATTTAGGGTTTCTTGGCACTTTCTGGGGAGGCATGAACGTATTGAAAAGGAAATGCGGCTACACATCGTCGTCCCACTTTTGAAAATATTCTTTTTGTTATTTAAAAAATCCAATCCATTTTTTCCTCCGCAAAAAAAAATTGCAAACTGATGAAGAAAATCTTGAAATCAAGCTTGAAGCCAGGAACGACGAGCAGAGTCAATCGTACACAAACTTTGGCTAGTTGCGCTTTGCCAAAAGTTGTTAATCATGTTGAGAGGGTACAGCGAGTGAGAGAGGAAAAAAGTGCATTTCAAAGTAGACATGCAATACCTAATTTTGATTAGAGCAACTATATTTGTAGAGAGAGATAAGTAACGAAGCAATTTTTACTAGTACTATTTTTCCAATTTTGACATGCTAATTAAAAAGAAGGAGGAGAAAGAGAGAAATCACTTTGCGTAATATTGTACTTGTTTATTTGTAGTGTAATCCATAGAGTATTTCCTAATCATTTCTGAGTGATATTTTTTTTTGTTTCATAATGAATTTCCAAAAAGGTTGGCGAATAGAGGGTGGCTCTGCATGAATCAAAAAATAGACGCCACACACAATACCCTATGCTTACAAGCATAGGGTAGCGTGTAGAGACAATTACGGAGCAGGAATAAGGCTATCAAGGTTTTTACAAAAGTAAACACTATACTAAATTACGGCGTAATTAATTCCACCAGAAAATATTCATTCATCTTGAAACAACTGCTATGATTACTAATGAAAACAGTCTTTTCAAGTTTGAGTAAAAAAAATATTTTGTAAGAGTGCACGCCGACGTTCAGGGAGAGAGACTAATTTTCGGTACGGTTAATTATCCAACGATTGGAGTAAATATTAAAATTAATATAAAAAAGATTCTCAAGATTACATATATTCATTTTGTAAAAGTATAAATGCGCCATTGGTTACAGAGTTGTATCGATATAATATTGTGTTCATGCACGCCACGAAATAAAAAACGATTTGGCCAAGGCAATGACACTGGCTCACACACAAAAAAAACGACTTTCACAACTTGCCACAAAGAACGCTTTCATAGAATGGAATCGTAAATTGAATTAGAGCTCGCCAATCAAAGCAATAATGTACGTCTCTTTGAAGCTACCCAAATCATAGTGCTTCTAGACGAATCCCTATTTAACGCTCTTCCAGCTTGAGAGGATGACTCTGTCTCAATAAAAAATGACCATGTTGGCTGTGACCACAGTAAAAATTTACATTAAAATTATGATTACCATCTTTAAAAATGCAGTACCCTTTCCAAATCATCATCATCCCTATCAAATGAGTCAACAAATCCAAAAAAAAACTATACTGCGAGTTTCACATTTGACAGTGTGGCACACAAAACAACAGCAACGAAATAACTCTCCTCACTCGTCTTTCACAGAATTCTTTTGGGGTCAATAATATGCAGATGTAATTCATCACCAACAAGTCAGCCTACTAGCAGCACAAAATATTATCCCATGCCAGTCGAGAGGATCGAAAAATATAAAAAAATATGTAAATTTTTCTTTCGACCATTCTCTTATCAACAGTGCCTGCGCGTGTTTATGATACAACAAAAATGCATCCCTTCCAATACAAAAAAGTCGTCACCCTGCACATAAATACATTTCTTCTTCCTACGAAGATGTGCCATATCATCATGTCAAGTCATCACACTACAAAAATGCTGCTTTTTTAAAAAGACGTTCTACTTTGCTTGATTCCACTTTATTTTGCAATAACACTGTAATTGACGAGAGTCCCCCAAAAAAAACTGACTTGCCAACAAGTGCAAGAGTTGACTGGGAATAATGGGAAAATAAAAGTAAATTCTGGTGTTCTTTTGATAGCTCCGCTTTTTATTGTGACAAGCATGACATTCGGCACCGTATCGCCGCATAAGTGTAATGTGCGTGTAATGAAATGAAAAGCAAGTTAAATTTATGGCAGCAGGACAAGTTGAGGAAAATATGCAAGGAAACCTCTTGACACTAGGTCAATAGCAACAGGCCGCAGCGGAGAGTAATAAGTCTTGAGAGAGGCACATCTTTATTTTTACAACTCTTATATAAAGATGCAGCCTGCATGCTAATTCGATTTGAGTCGACACAAAAGTGGGATGGAAAATGAAAAGTGCATTTCTTATCAAACACCACCACCGTTTGTCCTTTAAGTGCAGTAACAGCATTCATTCACCATCATCACGAGTGTTGTAGGGGTACGTCATCAAAACAGTGTTTTTCATAGAAAAAAACGCTTGACATTTTCTATTTAAATGAATATGAAGACACCATTTTTTTGGTGGACAAAGTGGTCATCGCCTCTCCACAAATCATGATTTTTTTTCTTCTCGTCATCCAAACAAACAACCGTCGTGGCCATGCAGGCTCTTTAGAGTCAGAATTGTTTAAGTACTTCAGTTGGGAGTACAACCATTTTATTTGAGCAATCACACATTTCTTTTGGTGAGCTTGTCAGGCTTCTCTCATAAAACGATCGTATTTTCATCTAGCCTTGTAGTTTCTGAGGCATCAAATCTATTTAGTAATGTGTGTCCACAAATCTTTTTTGGGGACTTTTTTATGTTTGTTTCACTGATTGGATGTAGCAAGGGAACGACCTTTTTCCAGACACGTAATTGTGCATGTTTTTTTTCTTTGTTTAATAAACAAACAAGACAACGTCATCATCATTGAATTTACTACTCCGCCTCGACCACGTTTGTGAGGTTGATAATTCTAACGCAGAATGAATCAAAGAACCTAAAAAAGATTTCGCAAAAAATATGACACAACGTAAAATATTAAGGTTCCTACAAGTTTTATTGTGGCGCATTAAACTCAAATAATATTATTGTATTTATGACATTATTATAAATTCCAATAGTTTTCTGAGCGTAAATCTTGGGTGATGGTGGCATGTTCCTTTTTTTGTGCGGAGAGATTTCATCTCATATATTTGATCTCTCTCTGTTTTTATGCAATCCTTCCAAATTTTCTATTATTCCATTTACAACGCTTAATCAATCTTGCGCCTGTCTGAGTGAAGAAAATCAATTTGACTCAGTGCAATTAAAGGTGACTTGTTCAGAGAGTGGGATCATCACAAAAATGAAGTAGCGTGTGTGCTAAACGATTTCTGAGACTGTCCTGTCGCACGAAGCAGGAAGATTGAAGGGGATGCTTCGCAACCCTTCTCTCTGTGTCTCAATTTTTTATTCATGTACGGCAAAAAGACACTTGACGCTGCTGAGATGATGCTTGTCATAAAAATGCAACATGTTAATTCTTTATATTTCTAGAAGGTTTGCTCAAGACAAACATCATTTGGGAGAAGGCACACTTTTCCCAAGTTGACAAGGGACACCTCTCGCCTATTCAAATTGACACAAAATATAGTCTCGTCAGCTCAAGAGTCAACGGAATCGGCGAGAAGAGAAGTCCTCAGTGAAATATGAGGATATCGATCAGCAGTTTGTGAAGCACATTTTCGCAACGAGTCACGCCGAAACACCAAAGTGCATTTGAACTCTAGTACGAGGAAAAAGGTAATTTTTTATGCAAGCAGGAAAAAAATGAATGACTTTTGTTCTCTCGAAAGACAAACACGCCTCACGTATTAGTGTAAAAATGTATTAAGAGAGAAGTAAAGTACCTAGATCTCTACCGAGCGCACATGTTCCTTTCACTTATCATCACTCACGTCGTGATAAACCTTACTTTTGCATGTACGAAAATGTGCTAAGTATTAGAAAGCATAAACAGAAAAAAGTGTGTGTTTGCTCAGGTTATACGTATAGTTTTTTTAATCGTTAAATTAAAGTTACATGGCACACACTAAAAGGAAAACGGTTCCTCCAAAAAAAACTCGCTAATCCTTTCAGTTTTATTAATGAGAGAATTTTGAAAGTGTGAGTGGAGTACAACGCTGATTTTTTTCTCTCAACGTTTTGGAAATAATAAAATCCCAAGAAGACATCATCCCTTAATGCGTGGAGCCGATTAAAACAAACATTAAAAAATGGGCATACCTTGAGCTCAAGAAATCAACACGCGTAGTAAATCCTGTGTCCAAAATCAGCGTAATCCGTCTTCATCCACAGCGCTATTTTTTTCTTTTTTTTTCTTCAATCAAACGTTTTATACGCTTGCGCTTGTGTAGCAAAAAATATGTATTGGCTATTTTTTTACAAAAAATACTAATCACTTTGTACAAACTATTGAAAGAAAGCACTATATATGTTTTTGTGTAAGCTTAATATATATTTTTTTTCCGTTTCGAAGAAAAATTGCGAAAAAAATTAGCACACAGTTAAAGCGTTTTAAACTCAACACGCTTTTTTCCTTAGATGCTGCTAATGGATCCGTTACGTATTTTTGCACTCATTCACTTATTACACTCACACAACAAGAAGAAAGCATTAAAACGAAATAAATCTTAATTGACTTCAAAAACTCGCTGCAATGCATCCAGTGCATAGAGAGCGAACAGTAAATGACACTTTCAGAGAAGATCGTCGAAAAAGAAAAACAGTTTAGTTCTTGTCCACACTTTTTTTCGTGTGTCACACCTTTTTCATTAAATGTGCCCACATTTCTGAGAGAGAAGTGATGAAACAATTACACAGATGCACACACTCGCTTCGAATGGTTGTAGAGACGGAAGAAAAAACTGTTTGACGTATTCACTCTCATCAGCTCTACATGGTAAATTGGCATTTATGCACTCCACTGGTTTCCTTGCCTTGCTAAATAAATAGGAAAAAAAAGATCTTTCATTAGAACGCAACGGTATCAAAACTCATCATCATTAAAAAACAAGAGCTGGCAAGCCAAAAAAGGCTGACAACAAAGTCGCGTCACAACGATGCAACAGAAAATGTGGGGCTTTTGCATATTTTTCAATGGATTACTGAGTAGCAGCATCTAATCTAGTGCGATGGTGATGATCATGGTTGCAGTGTGTGGAATTGGTGTTCTTTTTTCTTCGTTCAAAAATGAATCAAAAAACCTCTTCATTCTCTGACAAGAAGTGCATTTAACATTTAAGACAAAACTCCAAGCACACAGTGAGTTCTGTAGATGATCATTGAGAGAGAGAGAGAGGAGTAATTGTGGTAATCTTTTTAATATGCACTCCCCCACAACCTGAAGTACACACTTGGCCATTAAAGAGAACCAAAACGGGAAGGTAATTATAACGTTGAAAGGGGCTGGTTAGCAACATTTTGTAGAGCCTCGTACAAAGCCCATTTGTGAAAAAAAGCATTTAGAGAAGAAAAGTGCATCAAACAAAACTTGCCTAATAGAAGAATATCCCATGTGCGTTTACACACGACTTATCTCCCATTTTTTTATCCTCTTCTCATTTAACTGCACTTCTCTCTCAACTAACCTTCTAGAAGTTTGGCTAATGGGATAGAAATAAAAATGAAAATAAAATTAATATGAATTAGACTAATTTTTCGCATCAGAAAGGCTCCCAGTGGAGAGCACACGTTGCTACCGCTCTTCCTCAATGCCACATCGAAACGGATTAACAGTTACGACAAGTTGAGAGGAAACACAACAACAAAGCTGATTATCCTGCTTTAAAACGCATTTAAAAAATCATCTCATTTCCAACTTGTTTCTGTGCAGATATTCAGGGACACATAATTATTTCTCTATGTATAAAAACGGTAGTTTCTTTTGAAGAGCAAATTAGAAAAATCAACGACAACATTCATGCCCACTTTCATTGGAATGTTGGAGAGAGAGCAAGATGAAACATTTGCTTCATCTTGTAACAAGGGATGTTAGCGAGCTCATAAATATTTTTCATGTAAATCCAACCACCACGTTGAAGAAGGAAAAAACACGCATTGCTTTTATCCACTCACATATTCATCAACACCTTTTTAACGGAGAAAATGACGACGACGTGCTCGCGTTTTATAAATGCACACCAGTTTCAAAACAGAAATCTTGCAATTAGTAAATGTGAACGTGTGAACAACATAGGAAAATGGAATGAAAAATGACTGCGTAACATAAATGTGCAATAATTTCTAGGAATATTGCATACGACTGCATGCCTGCACACTTGAGCAAAGGATTGAAATCACATCGCGATGTAAAGACAGTTCTAATGCACTCTTTCTAAATTTTAATGCCACAAGCCGACGTTTTTTAGCCTTATTTCGTGACACAAAAACTGTATTCCTCGATTCCTTCAATTCGATTGCTTCATGAAGACGGTAATTACTTAAGGATAATCCTTTTATGAGACTCTTTCCAGTGTAAAATAAATCTGCATGAAATGAGCTCCAAAGTTCGTATGTAATACTAAATATGCTCACCTTCACAAATTGTCACTTTTCACAACTATTTTATCCTCAAGTCACTATTCAAATCTATTCCGCAAAGTATTAAAGTAGTTTTTTTTTACCAAAAAGCTAACAAGGCTCAAATCCGCACTCATGAAAAACTGGAAGAAACGACGCTCATGCAAGCACACCTGTCCTGCTGCACAACCCTTACCGACTACTGCGAGTACCGAAAATGTGACATTGAATGTTGCTGCTTTGCAAGGCCTCCACCTTTAATTTATTTCTGTTGTTGGGACGTTCTGACTTTTTGTCTTCGAGTTCACTTATCACTTTCTAACCTCTCCTTTTCAACCAGCACAACCTGGACTCAAAATTTTGACGTAAAGTTCATCCAATTCAACCAACCTTTTAGTGCCTTCCGATGGGATTTCAACCTTGGATTACTGATCTGATTATTATTTGTTGACAATTGCGAGCTGCCTTCACACCCATTCCCCACTTTTCGAGAACCAGGGTCATCCCACTCACATTCACAAGACGGCACAACCCCGAACACGCTCACCGACTCACTCGCGTCTTTCCTCTGTGAAGGTCGTCAAAACACGGAACTCGACTTTTCTGAGAAAAGCAAGCGACTCCAAGAGGTGTTTTCTTACAGGAAAATCGTGTTCTTCCTCATCATTCACCCGGGAGACACAGAGTTTAATGATGACAACGTTGCAAACTCTAGCGAAATGTTACACGCATCACAAATCTTAATAAAAGAAAGAAAAGCTTAGACAATAATAGTCGTATAATAATAATGAGAAAAGGAGAACGAGCAAACGGGAACAGCGAGAGGACGCACGGGTGTTGAACGTCTTTGCAAGAGCTTCAAAATGTTACTGACTCAAAAATGTTTTCATATTGAGAGGCACAGAGAAGCATGTGTTGGTTACTGTTTTTTTTTCTGCTCGTTGAAGAAACTCGCAGGCACAGTATAAAAGATACTGATTACATCGTAAGTGAGCAGTGGTAAGTACGCTCAGAACTCATTGCATGAAGATACATACGATAGACGATGAGTAAAAATGCGTAGGCATCCGAAGATTATAAGTATTGCATTGAGCGTGCTCTAAATCCAAAGTCTCAAAACTTTGATAAGATGACTGTATATTGTGCGTATACGAAAGCGTATATATCTTCGGTATAACCACGCATTCATGTATGCCTTCAATTGTTGAGTGTGAGGCTCTCAGGTGCAACAGAAGGCGTACACTACAAGAATAAAAGACTTACCTGTAGAGACTGAGTTGAGGAGGAATGGTGAACTGCTCAAGAATCGAAAACATGTTCGGAGATGTACGCACTCTTCTCTTACGCACATACATATATCCTCATTGTTGCTGCTATGCAAACCTCTTGGCATTGTGTTCGCGAGGCAGTCACCACGTTAAAAAATGTGATATCGTAATGTGGAGAGGACGACAAAACTTGGTTCTCAGTAGGAATGCTCTCTCACGAAACAATAAAGAATGTCTTTGAGGCGATCATTGTTGAAACCAAGTGGCTTGCATATGCGCATGGTTTTTTCTTGCAGTGTGTGGAAGAAGAAGTGGATGAGAAAAGTGGCAACAAATTTTGATTCGGCGTGATGTCAGGCCTTTTGAATGTGCAAAAGTATGCTGAGACAGAGAAGAAGAGAAGAAGTTTGCTTTGATATATGAAACTGTTGAATAAAAAAGGGAAGTAAATAATACGAGAAGATATCATCCTTTTGGTAAGTCTTGACGGGACTCACAAGTGATTTAATGTTGTCTTAAGAGATGCACAAGTGAATTTATTGAAATGCAAGAGGAACACTTTACGCCACAAAATGCATGACTGCATTCACCCAGTCAACCAAAAATCTAGGCTAGAGGCTCTATGCGGTATGACTCTAATCACTTGTCTTGTTTGACGACGATGAGAGCCGAAGTTGGGAAAAAATGTGCTTTGCATCTAGGCATTTAGATAGAAGTTAACTTTTCTTCAAATAAAGTTTGAAAGGATGACTCAGGTCTGATCATGGTTAAAGGGATGATTTTGAAGAAAAACAATGGAACATTGTTTTAAAGATATTTGAGTGCGAGCAGCTTTATGTCGAAGACGAAAAGGTGTGCATCGCAAAATGTCAATGTCACTCACTGACCACCAAAATGTGAGATGATGGTCGGTATGCATAAAGAATGCGAGATGAATACCTAGATGGATATCGGAAAGAACGAGAGTGGAGTATTTCTCTTCACCCTAAATTTCAACCGCTTTTATTGTATCCTGTCAGAGAATGAATCGAATCCTCATGAGGTCACTTGGTCGACCTTCAACACACACTGCAAGGGCTGACTTGGTGGACCCATTTGATGAAAGGCAACCAGAAGTTGTAGAAGGGTTTTTCCTACGCGACTGCGCATTGCATCTCAAAAGCCTTCTCAACATGCGAAACAAAGATCGCGTCAGCCACTGCAACGAGTATCTCTAGTTTTGTTGGTTGGAAATGTGCGCACCCTGTCGTCCAAGAGGAAGACGATGTTTAACATTTTGTTTGACAAATCCGTCCTCTGCCATTGCAACGAGATGACGCTATCTTGTGCAAAACCGTGCACTACAAAATTGCAGAATGTTAACATTAAACCTGTGCTAAAATCTATGCTATTACATTGAATGCTAAACTCAATTCTAATTGGATTCTATGCTAAATGCTATTCCATTACATTCGATGTTAAACCCTGTGATATTCATTATATGCTAAGCAATGCAAACCTAACGTTATTTAAGTTACAATGTTTATTCTGATTGTTATTCGCAATCTATAACAAAGCACATTATCGGTCCATTGGTATATCGCTAACAATATTACAAACTGTCTAATTGCTTGTATACATATATAATACAAATACTTGTATTATACTTATAAAGCTAAGATCCATTAAAGCTGTTCCCTAATAGCATGGTTAGTAAAAACGCACACAAAAATGTATTTCAACACATTACAGTAATTTGACGTCTTATTTAGTCTGAGTCACTACTATTCTCCAAGCAGTTGTCATCCGAATCATCACCAAGCAGTTCGAGGTCTGAGTCGTTCTCGTACTCGTCGTCATTCTTTTCGTATTTTAGTTTGAAATCTTTCTCAGCGTCCTTCTTATCATCGTCATCCAAGTACGCTAAATTTTCGCGAAGCCAATTCAACTTTTCAGTCTTCTCGTACAGAATTCGACTCCACATCACGTTTGCCATTCGTTTTGCAAACGTCAGTCTTAGATACTGTCCAGTAAGAAACTCCTGAATTTCCGGAAGGACTTTTTCATACAGCCGTATCTCAAATCCGTAATTTTCGGGTTTAGATGATGCAAAATACACAGTCTGCTTGTTGTGTCCAAGTTGCACGTTGTAATCCTGAATATCAGGTAACTGAATGGTGAGAATCACGTTGAGGTTTGTTTGACGCCAAAATACTGGAGGATGAAGAGTGACAATTCCTGAGCTCGTCGTGGCTGGCGTTGTATTCTCCACGAAGTTCGCAAGTGGGACAAATCGTCGTTGTACTTCAGAGATAGAGTTGGGCTCCACACCATCTGGTAATTAGCCAGGATTGACTTACGATTAATCAACAAAATAAGAAGCCAAGTTCTCCAAATAAATCATATATATCGTACGTTACTTGGAACCAACGTTTCTTCCTTTGAATGACAAGGCTCTACTGCAGATGAAGCACGATTCTCCGTATCATGAGCTGGGCAGCATGCATACCAAATACATCTTTCAGCACTACGGGAACTTCATCATCAGGCACACTGATGTCAAAGCGATTATCCTCGTCGGAACCATTTTCTAAGCCATCGTCAATCTCAAATTGCAAGTTTTGTGGAACGGCAGCATTGTGCTGGTTGAGAAGTTGCTCCTTAAACGTTTCCACAAAATTTGCACTCTTCTATAGTAAGAAACTGGTCTAACTTTTCCATTCTGCCTCTTCGAACAGCCAGGGGAAATAATGACAATGTCCGAGCCATGAACAATCTGTGGGGCAACGTATTTTTGCAAATCGGACAACTCCGATCCTCCATTCGATGCCAATGCCTGCCCAAAAAGTATCGTAAAATTTATCGTGGAAATCACAATAAATCTCTGTAATAGTCACATGAGTTGCAAACAAACCTTCTGAACTTGTGGTAGGAATCTCTTCCGTCGTGATGTACGGTTTCCGTACACGATCTCCCCGAATAAGTAGGCGACCCGGAATACCATCTTGTCTACCGAGGTCCTCTTCTCGTTCCAAACTCGGGCTTAGCTGAGAATTTAACAAGTGCTCATCGCGCAAGGCAAAATTCTTTTCGACGAGCATGCCAATCAGAGATTCCGTCGCTGAATGACGTAGCTGAAGCTGTACCCGGGTATGGCGAAGCAGAGATGGGCAAGGTACACCACAATGAAACCACAGCTTGTAAAGACCCTGGGCAAACATTTGGTGCCAGCTCAAGGGGTTAGGTGAGAAAAAAATACCCATGCATTTAGATTCAACCAATACATGCAGGTGTGGCTCCCTGCACCGGGGCAACCAAATGCATAAATTTAAAAATACGAAATTCAAATTTGTACAGCTATTTAAAATTTAGTAACGTGTCGTCTCGTACACGTAATTATAGAAGTGGGGGTCAATGAAGTTCATGATAAATCATGACTGGAACTCAAAGGGCCGGGCGAGTCTTGGGGCAATGTGTTACAAAACTTACTCCTCATGACCTGGTGGTTCTTCGTGTCAACCCTGAAGGTCACCTCCAACCAGAGGGCGCCTCACTTCAAAATATGAAGTTCGGGTTTCTGGGTTGGGGTGAAAGTTCGAACAATGGGCTGGAGCTCAAAGGGCCGGGCGAGTTTTGGGGCACTGTGTTACAAAACTTACACCTCATGACCTGGTGGTCCTTCAGTATGAGTGTCAACCCTGGAGGTCACCTCCAACCAGAGGGTCACTTCAAAATATGAAGTTCGGGTTTCCAGTTTTTTAATTAACAACGTCGTTGTTATAAAAAGAACTCCTAAGTCAAAAACTGGCCGAAATGAAAAAGTCGT